>BJBW01012689.1:2727-45709 GCA_004320125.1 Scolopax mira | reverse complement strand
CGCCCGCGCCCGGCGGCCCGCGGAGCTGCGCGGCCGGCGCGGGCAGGTGAGTATGTGCGGGCCGAGCGCAGGCGCCGAGGGCTCGGCCGGCGGGGGCGGGCGAGTGACCTTGCGGCGGGTCCGGAGCCCGGTCTGGGGCCGGCGAGCGGGCGCTGTGTCGGCCGGGGCTGGGCGGGCGGCGGTGCGGGGTGGCGGAGGCCGGGAGCGGCGGGGGAGCGACGGGGCGGCGCCTGGGCCCTGGGGCGCGGGTCTCACCCCGAGGGCGCTCGGCGGGGCCCCGGCGGCTGCTCCGCGCCCGACCCAGCGGGACGAAGGAGGGCAAACGCTTTGCGGGGAAGGAGATCCCTGGTGCCTGCGGCGCTACCACCGCTCGGCGGGGTTGCCCTGAAAGCACCAGAGAAATTGCCGTGCAGTAACGTAGGGCTCTTCTCCGCGAATAAGAATCAGATCTGAAATAAAACAAAACCAAACCCACCGCATCCAGCTTAGTGTTGAAGTGGGTCCCAGGAGTACATCAGGAGTCTGTGTGAGGTTTCTTTTGAAAAAACTCTTGCCTGTGGTTTTAGTCACTATTAAACTTACCCATTTGTCTTAGTGATTTTCTTGCCCACCTCATCCTGCTCGAGTTAGGCAGAAAAATCGGCAGGTTATTTCATCAGCTGTTTGGTGTCTGTGTGATGGTGGCTCTTCGCGGAGAGCTGATAGGTGGTGTGGAGAGTCAAGTCGTGGAGGCGTGGGGTCAGCCTTGTGTGGAAGCATCTGTGTCCTAGTCAATGTTTGTGTAGGTAATACACTCTAAGTGCATCGGGTTGATTGGAAAAGATGCCTTTACCTATGAGAGTGATGGAGATGGCTCTCTTTAAAGTTAAGAGAATTGAGACTTGCATGTAAAAGTAGATGATGTTTGATGGAAGTTTACACGTGGTAGAGTGGAGTTTGGCACCTTTTCTGAAGAATGTTGCTTGGTTTTGTTTGTGTTATTTCACTTTATAGCACATTGTCTTGGTCCGCTGCAAATCTTCAGCTTGTTTCAGTGTTGTGAAGAGGAACATATTGTAACGCTGTGGTTGCTGTACTGGAAATACATCAAATAATTTGGGGTTTTCTTCCAAATGGGAAGTTCCTTGTGCGTGAAAGGTTTATCTGCTTCTTAAAGCAGGTGTGGTTTTGCATGAAACTGTTTTTTCAGGTGATTGAGTTCTTTCCTGCCTTGTAAACTACCGTTTGACACTGCTAGATACGAAAGTACCTAGTTGTATTGCTGTAATAGAGAATTGCTTGTTTCTCTTAAAGGTCTCATAAAGAGAAAAAAGGTCTTTTCCTAAATGCATTTGCCATTTTAATATAAGTCTGAAGAGTGTAGTTGTATATTTCTCACTTCTAAGTCTGTTGTTAATATGCTGAAAGATCTGTGAATCCAATCTGGGATTGTTTTAAAGGCCTCTGTTAGGGAGATTGTGGATGGTTTGGTAGTATTTTTTTCTCAAAGTTCACTTTGTAATTTGATGCTTGTAACTCAAAATGTCTTGTTTGCGTTGTGTGAGAAGGTGGCAGTTCGTTGTTCTTGATGTGATTCATTCCTGGACAGTTTTCCAAAGAATCACCATTTTAGTGTGAGATGGTCTACTAAGCAATGAAAAAGCAAGGGTTTTCCATCCATTCTTTAAAAACAAAATATACCTGTTGCCACTTAAAATATTTGGCTCTTTTGTTGAGTTGTAATCCGAGGAAGTCATGTTTTTATACAGGGATGAAAAAACCGGGCATTTAATCAGAACTTGGATAATGAAATGACAACTGAAAAGACACTATCTTGGTGGGGAGTTCTCACTGTGTGCTCTGTAGAGGTGGCTGAGAAATATCACTTAGTTTCGCCAGTTTTTGTGACTCCTGAAGAACTCTTGATGTGCAGCATAGGGAGGACTTCTGAGGTAGGGCTTATGTTGCTTTGCTCAAGTAAGATGCATGGTTGATGGAAGGAGTGTCATTATTGATGGAGTAAAGGTTTGTTAAAATCCAGGGAGTTTAAGTATTTAGTTCTTGCTCTTTGCCTTTGAGAGGGTGATTTGTTCACCTGCTGGTTATGGGAGAACTTGAAAGATTCTTCGAATGTTTTCTGGTTCTTTTTATATTCTTTGCGGAAGGCATATTCATGTCTTGAAACCATACCAAAAACGTGCAATGAAATTACCAACAAACCATACAGGGATAAGGTGTTAAAAAATGCAGTCTTACTCTTGTGGTGTTTGTATGTCTCAGTGCCTTGTGGTGGTTGTAGGTTTGAACTTTCTATATAGACAGTTCTTATGGACTGTTACTGCTGTTGTGTTGCCTGCATTGATTTTTGCCTCCATTTATTCTTTATTGCAGTCTAAAAGTTGGTTTTAATTGGTTGCCCACAGGATTGGCTTGGCTTCTGCTACTTGTTAAGAAAAAAACATCTGTCTTTGCAGGTAAGAGCCTTTGAATTGAAGACTTCTTTATATGCATATTGAGTATAACTTAAATATTTGAAACTTTTAGAATCTGTGAGTTGGTATCAAAACACTTGGGTGAAATAATCTGTAGTTAGTCTCTTTACTTTGTCTCTTGCTGATGATGGTGGTTCTGGCAATGTTGTTCTCGTAAACAGAGTTTTCTGCCAAACTAATGTTTTGTTGTTCCATCAGCATTTGGTAGTCTGGAACAGTCTCCCAGTTATTTTGCACTGTTGGAAAATATAGCTACTTTGCTGCAGACCATAGGTCTGCATGTTTCTAACTATTGGAGGTTAGAAGTGTACAGTAATTGGTTTTGCAGCATTTAAAGGTATCAGATAGGGTCAAATTAGCTCAAAGTTGACTATCTTAATCTAACAGGTTGACTTTAGTCTTTTTTAAAAAAGGCAAAAAAAAAGCAAAACTGTATTCTGCAGTTTTAGCTCTTACTAGACAGTCTCAACTTAGATACTTAAAAGTTTCTCCTACAGTACCACTTTTATTCCAGTTCTTAGTTTTCATCCAAGAATTGTCAAATATGTTGTGTGTGTACCGTGTGGGTATTGTATATTCATGCTCCTCAGGGACTAGGTTGAATCTTCTTAATTTGAAAAATGCATACATCTTAAAAGGCTAGCCTGGTGTTGCTATAAATTTATGCATGTGACCTAAATTCTGCTTAATTTGCTGACAAGCACATAGCTGGAAGATGGAAGAAGTAAAATTGTCATCTTGTACAAATTTTTCCTGTGTAACATCAACTTTTTTAAAGATGTTACTGTCAAGACCCATAAACCTGTTGTTAAGGCTCATCAAATGAGTTGAATCTGATTGGCAGCAGCTCTTTACTCCTTTTTTTATCTTGGCTTGCTAATGGGAATGACTTATCCAGCTCTAGGATTTTGTGTTTCAGGTCACTCCAAAAATATACCACAAAATGAAAACAAACCCCACTTTTACCTCAAAGTATCTTTTTTGTACAGGGAGAAAAGCAGGCAGCCCGAGGACATCCATAACAGCCCCACAAATAGCCTTCAGTGTGCACTTCATGGGCGTGTAGCCTGTTGCGATGTTGCCTCTGCATGTATGTTACAAGTGAATGAATGAACACAGTGAAATAGTTGAGCAGGCTTTGCTTTTTCGTTAGTTGCAAAATTTGAGTGAGTGGGGTTTTGTCTCCTAAGAGCATTTTGGAAGAAATCAGACTTGTGAGTGCTTAGGAATGAGAGAGATTTTTTTTTTTTTTTTTTAAATCGCCGAAGTGAAACTAATAGTTCACTAAAAGCACTGAAATCCTGATATTTGAAGAAATTATGTTTTCAGTTGTCAAAATTATTTTGCCTGAAGTATTTGATGGGAGTGAAGAAGTCCTGAAATTTCTTTTTATTCATACCATTCTACTTAGCTCTTGCTTAATAGCAAGCATGAAATTAACTATGGTGAAGTCATTGCATGTAGTTTTTCAAGCAGCTATATACCTAAGCAGCTCTTTGAGCTGTTTGTTTGGGGTTTTATTGTCAACAGTGAATTAGTGGGTCTAAGTAGAGTAATTGTTAACAAAACTTCAAGGTATCTTAACATTTACAATGAAGTTTTGAATTTAGTGGAAGATGAAACACTTGCATTATCCCAGAAGTTATGTACACATTGAGATGATGGAACTCTTGAAAATTCTTTTGTGACCTTATCTGTTAATTTGTCTTCTGGGCTATATTCATAGAATTCTTAGTAAATGCAGTTATCTAGCAGGTGTCAGCTCTGATAAAGAGTATATGATGTTCTAAAGCAGCAGATCTGAGCAGAAAAATCTTCCCAATTTGCCTTTGTTAAACTAATGGCCATATCCTATTATAATTCCTTGTGCATTGGTAAGGAGACATAGAATCAGAGAGTGGTTAGAGTTGGAAGGGACCTTAAAGATTATTGAGTTCCAACCCCCCTGCCCTGGGCAGGGACACCTCCCACCACACCAGGTGGCTCCAAGCCCCCTCCAACCTGGCCCTGAACCCCTCCAGGAATGGGGCAGCCACAGCTTCTCTGGCCAACCTGGGCCAGGCTCTCACCACCCTCACACCAAAGAATTTCTTTCTGCAATCCCATCTAAATCTCCCCTCTATCACTTTAAAACTGTTCCCTCTGGTCCTGTGGCCCCTTCCCTGATCCAGAGTCCCTCCCCAGCTTTCCTGGATCCCCTTAAGGGACTGGAAGGAGCTCTAAGGTCTCCCCAGAGCCTTCTCTTCTCCAGGCTGAACTCCCCCAACTCTCTCAGCCCCCCCTCCCAGCAGAGGGGCTCCAGCCCTCCCAGCATCTCTGTGGCCTCCTCTGGCCCCGCTCCACCAGCTCCATGTCCTTCTGCTGTTGGTGGCCCCAGAGCTGGAGGCAGCAGCGGTGGTGGTGGTATGTCTCCCCAGGGTGAGGCAGAGGGGCAGAATCCCCTTCCTTGCCCTGCTGGGGATGCAGCTCAGGATGTGGGGGACTCTCTGGGCTCCCATGCACATTGCTGGCTCATGTTGAGCTTCTCATCAACCGACACCCCCAAATCCTCCTCCTAGGGGCTCTCTCAATCTAGTCTGGATTTGTGCTTGGAATTGCCCTGTTCCACATGCAGGACCTTGTACTTGCCCTGGTTGAACTTCATGAGGTTTGCACAGGCCCACCTCTCCAACCTGTCCAGGTCCCTCTGGATGGCATCCCTTCCTCCAGAGCGTTGACTGTGTCACACAGCTTGGTGTTGTCAGCAAACTTGCTGAGAGTGCCCTCGATCCCATGCTCAAAGATGTTAAACAGCACTGGTCCCAGTACCAACTCCTGAGGAGTGGCACTTGTCACTGGTCACCACTTGGACATTGAGCCGTTGACTGAACCTCTTTGATAAAACTGTTTTTTACATGAATAAAAGTAATCTTCCATTTAACACAAGAAACTTCAAATGTCTAACTTCTGATGCTTAAAATTTTCCCAAAGCTAGTTTCTTTGTATAATAGGTAATAGAGAAAAGGTAAGCCTCCTAGCAAGATATGCTGTTGGTTTTCAAAGCACAAAACCAAGGATGCTTTTATACCACTTGCCTTGGGATTATCTAATTGGAAAGCAATCCTGTAAGATAATGTTAATGATTTTCCAGTCCCCTTTAGTATGACTTCTCTAGGCAGAATTTTAATTCTAACTTAAGTGTCAGAGATTGCAATCATTTTAGGCAAATTCAAAATAAAACTGCAGAATCATTGAAAAGTAATGCTGTTTTAAAACAGTGCAGAAAGTTATATAGCATTTGTTAGTTGTATACGTAGATGTAGATAGTTCTTACTTTGTTGGGCTTTTTTTCACATGGGCCAGTTATTTTGCTGTTGGAAAATATTTGGGCAATGAACTTTATTCTCAAGTTAAATGTGTCACTATAAGAGAGAAATACAAGCTGTTGCTTTTGTTACCTTGCCACGGCAATGCAAAAGTTGTTTTAAAATAAATTATCCCTGAGGCTTAGTATATATTCCCCTTTCTGTTGCCATCCCCCGGTGGAGTAGGGGGTTTTCTTAGCGGTGTGTATACAGCTAGATTGTTATATTTTAATTTTTTTAGACCTTCTCATGTTCGTCTTGCAAGTTTCAGTTTCTCTTTCATGGCAGTGTAGTGAGGAATGGGAGGTTTGTTGGCAGTGGCTAGAGCTAACTCTGCCAGTGGGCTTGTCTGCTGTTGCCTTGAGGGAGAAAGGCCCTCTGCTCTTTTCTGGAGTTACTGGGATGTGGGCCAGTGTCCTGTAATACCCCAGTGTGTTGCTTGAGTTCATTAGTGTACAGAAGGGGTTAGTTCTGGTTTAATTGGCAATAAAACAAAATACTTGAGTACCTGTTGGAGTAATCTGGAGTTCCATCATGCAAGCAAAAGAATTGCTGCTCCTTCCCCCCTTCCCCACCTTGCAGAAGAATTTTCACTCTTGTTTTCATTAAGTACTGAATTCAGCCTTACGTACTGGTGGCTATTGTTGGATAGTGGCTTTACTTAGTAGTTAAAGATGTGTTCAAGTTGAGTCTACTCTAAAGCGATTGGAAGATGTGGACAGGCAAATGCAAAAAACTGAAAGTTTAAGGTTTGGCTGCTGGGATGCGGTGCCTAGCTGAAGGTGAAACCTCGGGAGATAGTTACTGCAGTTGCTCGTAGCTTTGGTATACACCAAAAGCCTTTGGTGGCCCCCTGCCTCCCAGTGTTGCGTTGTGTGGTCTGGTTCATCCTTGATTTCAAGTGCTTGGTTGACATCAGCTGTTTGCGACTAATGGAGCCCTGAAGGTCAGTACAGATACTGAACTGGCTTGTACTTAGGAAATCAAGAAGTTTAGAGGTGATATGGCTCAGGTGAAACAAGGTGCTGCTACTGATGGTTTAGGAGGGGAGGCTGGCTTCTGAACTAGTAACTTGTGCTACAATTAATATGATGCTTTCAGTCTTTACTGAAGGTTTGTCAAGAATAAATAGAAATACCTAGTTCCCTGTTTATCTTGAACTTCTGGTATGACCTCAGGCCCTTCTGTAGGATGCGCACAAGGTAACTGTCAAGATCTTCTTGTCTGAAGTTGACCTTAAGCTTCCAGTAACCTCAGAGGTCTGAGACAGAAGGTGTTATATTAGACAGGGCACATGCAACTATTAAAAATTACACCTTGTTTTTGAAAGTTGTAAAGGCCAAATATCTAGCTAGGATATGCATAGGTGTTAATTAGTTTAGGTGAGGTCTGTATAGTCACAAAACATCTGGGGCTAGTTTTTAACAGTTAGATGAGGAAAATACAAGATCAGTATAATCTAGATGGTCCCTGTCAGGATGTCGTGGGAATCTCACTGTTGCTTAGTTATCCGTAATGGGTTTTGTTCATAACCTACCCACTGTTACCTTTCTAGTCATCTTCTGGCAGGAGATTAAAAATCCATCCCCAGATGAAGGAGAACTGGTTATTTCTCATAGGTGTGCAGAGTGTTTTGCATGCCCTTTGTCAGGTAAAGTGGGTACCATACCAGTGTATGGAAAATCAATTTTGCTTGGCTAGAATACACTTTTTACTTACGTCAAATATTCAACTACTGATATAATAGTTCTGATTTTTGTTGTTCCTTACGTGGTTTTTTTCTTGCTTTTTCAATGACACTTGGTTCTTAGTTTAACCGTTACTTTGGAATTTCCAGAGCAAAATGTATACTAATTTTGTTGGTAAATGTTTAGTACTTCAATCTGTATGAAGTAAAAAAAATAAGATGAATAAGGAACTTGAAATATAAACATGCTTAATCTTTGCAAGATGTTGTTAGGTGTATGTGAACAAATATAGTAGATGGTGTCTGTAGGTAATTGCATGGTGTCACAAACAGTAGTCTGACATAGCCGTTGCCTTTTCTCATCTGCAGGTGTGTGTTGTTTCAGCGCAGCATGGCTGTGGTCATCCGCTTGCAAGGTCTCCCGATTGTGGCGGGGACCATGGACATTCGCCACTTCTTCTCTGGATTGACCATTCCTGATGGGGGCGTGCATATTGTAGGGGGTGAACTGGGTGAGGCTTTCATCGTTTTTGCCACTGATGAAGATGCAAGGCTTGGTATGATGCGCACAGGTGGTACGATTAAAGGGTCGAAAGTAACACTGCTGCTGAGCAGTAAAACTGAAATGCAGAACATGATAGAACTCAGTCGTAGGCGTTTTGAAACTGCTAATCTAGATATGCCACCAGCAAATGCTAGCAGGTCGGGACCACCACCTAGTTCTGGAATGGGTGGAAGGGTTAACTTACCTACTACTGTACCTAACTTCAATAATCCTTCTCCTAGTGTAGTAACTGCTTCTACTACTGTGCATGAAAGCAATAAAAACATATCGACATTTTCTACTGCCAGTATGGGGACTGCACCTCCAAATCTTGGGAGTACCTTTGGTAGCCCAACATTTAGCTCAACTATACCTAGCACAGCATCCCCGATGAACACAGTACCTCCTCCACCAATCCCTCCTATCCCTTCTATGCCATCTTTGCCACCAATGCCTTCTATTCCCCCGATACCTGTTCCACCTCCTGTACCCACACTGCCTCCCGTTCCTCCAGTTCCCCCGATACCCCCTGTGCCCCCTGTACCTCCAATGACACCTATGCCTCCCATATCAGGAATGCCTCCTATGAATCCTCCACCCGTAGCACCTTTGCCCACTGGAATGAATGGGTCTGGAGCAGCAGTGAATATGAACAGCGGTTTGAATCCATTGTTTATTGGTCCCATGAATCCTGTAAATCCTATCCAGATGAATTCTCAAAGTAGTGTCAAGCCAATTCCAATCAATCCAGACGATTTGTATGTCAGCGTTCATGGAATGCCCTTTTCTGCAACAGAATCTGATGTGAAAGATTTTTTCCTTGGGCTCCGTGTGGATGCGGTCCATATGCTGAAGGATCATGTAGGTCGAAATAATGGAAATGGACTAGTTAAATTTTTCTCTCCTCAAGATACATTTGAAGCACTGAAGCGAAACAGAATGCTGATGATTCAGCGCTATGTTGAAGTTAGTCCTGCAACAGAGAGACAATGGGTGGCTGCTGGAGGCCACATAACGTTCAAGCAAACCATGGGTCCTTCTGGGCAGTCACACCCTCCTCCTCCCCAGGCTCATCCTAGGTCCAAATCTCCTAGTGGGCAGAAACGGTCACGGTCAAGGTCTCCCCATGAGCAGGGTTTTTGTGTTTATTTGAAAGGTCTTCCCTTTGAATCGGAGAACAAACATGTGATAGATTTTTTTAAGAAGCTGGATATAGTTGAAGACAGCATTTATATAGCTTATGGACCTAATGGGAAGGCAATTGGAGAGGGTTTTGTCGAGTTCAGGAATGAAGCCGATTACAAAGCAGCTTTGTGTCATCATAAACAGTACATAGGGAATCGCTTCATTCAAGTTCATCCAATTACTAAAAAGGCAATGTTAGAAAAGATAGATATGATTCGTAAAAGATTGCAGAACTTCAACTATGACCAGAGAGAAATCCTCATGAATGCTGAGGGAGAGCCAGGCTTGCCAAAATTGTGTGCGCATATATCTAATATTCCATATAATATAACAAAAATGGAAATCCTTCAGTTTCTAGAGGGACTGGCAGTAGAAGAAAACTCTGTACAAATACTTCTTGATAATAACGGGCAGGGTTTAGGACAAGCACTGGTTCAGTTTAAAGCTGAAGATGATGCTCGTAAGGCAGAGCGTTTGCACCGTAAAAAGCTGAATGGAAGAGATGTTGTTTTGCGTTTGATAACAGTAGAAGAAATGAGAGATATTGAAAGAACCCCACCATCTCAAGGGAAAAAGATACTGAAAATACCAATACAAGGAAATGCAGCTGTGCCAGGAGCACAGGGCGCTGGTGGGGACGAGCATACCTTCTTGGGGGGAAATTCTAAAGATGCAAACAATGGTCCTCCATTTAATTTCCCTGGTAACTTTAGCGGGTCTGGCACATTTGGTCCTCCTCTACCACCACCTGGAATAGGTGGCTTTCCTGATTCTAGACCGGGGATACCTGCAGTTGCAACTAGCGGTTTACCTGGAGCAGGTATTGAGGTCCCAGGTTTTGCGGGTGGTCCTGGTAATTTGAGTGGACCGGCAGGTTTTGCAGGGGGTCCTCAGACTTTTGGTAATGGTCCTGGCAATTTAACTGGACCCCCTGCCTTTGGTGCTGGTCCTCCAGGAATTGCTGGTGGTCTTGGACATTTAGGTGGACCTCCGGGGTTTGGACCCGGACCGGGAAGTATACATATTGGTGGACCCCCAGGTTTTGGAACAGCCTCTGGGAAGCCAGGACCAACCGTCATTAAAGTGCAAAATATGCCCTTCACTGTTTCGGTGGATGAAATTTTGGATTTCTTTTATGGTTACCAAGTGATCCCTGGTTCAGTATGCTTAAAATACAACGAAAAAGGCATGCCCACTGGAGAAGCAATGGTTGCATTTGAGTCTCGTGATGAAGCTATGGCAGCTGTTGTTGACTTAAATGACAGGCCTATAGGCTCCAGAAAAGTAAAACTTGTTTTAGGGTAGCTGTTAATATGAAGTAGTTGTAGAATAGATATTCATAGTGCTGTGATAAATGCATCTGGATTGGTTTTTATAGTATTTCCAGGATAGAACCTGTGGATTGTTTAAACTGTAAAACAGGTTGGTTTTGAGAAGACAGAGCCCTGGGT
The DNA here is from genome assembly GCA_004320125.1 of Scolopax mira. Classification (NCBI taxonomy): domain Eukaryota; kingdom Metazoa; phylum Chordata; class Aves; order Charadriiformes; family Scolopacidae; genus Scolopax; species Scolopax mira. The sequence goes on along the minus strand of BJBW01012689.1, from coordinate 35,027 downwards.
TAGCCATTACTTAAGAAACACTGTGGGGATAGACGCGCAGTGGATTTTTCCCATACAAATATGTGGAGAAGCTGGACAGATTCTTATTCATCATAGAAGTTTGGTAAACTCTACTGGACACAGTGCTTACCAAGGAATCTAGATTGGTTTTACATAGTTTCGGATAAGGGAAATAGCTGAAGTCAGTGAAGCTCTTCAGTGGGTGCTCCTGCAAGCCATTGTAACATAGATAGCTATTTCTAGATTTGGTTAAAAGCTGGCTGAATTTGCTTTGTTTACAGGTCAAAGCTTTGTTTAAAATCCTGATTTTACTCTGCAACTGAACGAATTCTCAGTGTACACAGATTAATTGTTTTGTGTATGTATCTTTATTTTTTTTTTCCAAGATTCTCACTGTATGGACAGTTGAATTATGCCCATTGCTGATGTGTCTACCAAACTAATTCCTCTAAGTATGAGCAGAATCGTTCTGTAAAATCCAAGCTGTTCTTTGTGGAATAACCTTTAGTTATTTATATATTGCAATTATAACTGTGCAGAATAAGACTTTTGCCACAAGTATAGCTAACCTCAAACATTATCATATGAGTTTTATAGTACACGTAAAGAAACATTTGCAGTAGAAGTAACAACTTGAAAATTCTCATTATTGTTTAAGTAGCTTGATTTGTTAGGATTACGTGAATCAGTTGGGATAGGATCTTTGACACTAGTTGGATATTGATGTTGTATTTCTCATGTGTCTCTTGAACTCCTTACGTAGAGTCTCTGCTAAGAGAGCCAAAGCAGATTAGTAGAAGATTGGAGTCCAGCTAAAGTTTTAAATTAGTTTATATGTGAAAGAAACTTTCATCTTCAGCAACTCTGTCGTGAATTACTGTTATGGGTGAATTCAGAGATAAAATTTATTTTTCTCCAAAACTTGAAAATATTGAGTTTACTATATATTTTTGCAATAAAGTTGTGCTCTTGTATTCAAAGTCTGTAAAGAGTTGCCATTTTCTTTGCTGTGCAGTAAAACCTTCCATGGAGAAGAAACATTGGAAAGGAACAGAGAATTGGAAAGGAATTAATTACATGAGTGAAAAGTAGATTTTTATATTTTTTGTTGTTGTTTTTTGGGTTCATCCTTGTTGGCTTATGATAAATTATAAGACTTGGGCATTGCCTGAAAAATCCTGCTATTCCCTGCAAATCATTGTACTTAAACATAGTAAACTTTAAACTGTTTTGGTTTTTGGACAAAGGAAAACAGTGCCTTTTGGTGTTGCATATCATGGAACACTGAAGTGTATGGTCAGGCAAAATTGAGAGGTGCAAGTGGCAACAGTTTTATTCATGTGGTGTGTAGGAGAGATTTGGAAACCTGTGCAGCGCTGCGTCCTGAGAGGATATCACAGTACAGGAATACGTGGAAGGATTGTATAAAGGTGTACTTCAATAAAGAGGTGGTCGCATTACACAGATGCTTCTGTAATCCATTAGCATAATTTTGTTTTGACAGATTACTAGGTGGTCCCAACTTTGGAAAAGTTATGTGATTTGTATATACTGTTTAAAATTAAGCCTCCTGTTAATAAAACTGTCTGTCTCTGAAGCTTCATGTTAATGCGTTTCAACAGTCTTTGGGAGTAATGATTCAACAGCAGATCTTTGTTTCTTTTTTTTTTTTTCTTTTCTTTGAAAGTCTGAAAGTACTCTTGCTGATGTCAGAAAGATGTGTGATTAGGAGTCAAGCCTTTCAGTTTATTTTTAAAACTATGCTCTTTGTTTTTTAAACAACTTTTATTAAAGTTTAATACTCTGTTGGAGTTATTTGGGTGCTTGTTTCTTCATGTTTCACATTAGAATAAAATTACTGAAAAGGAAAACTTGACTTCATTGTTCACAGAATTGATTTAAGATATTAGTGTGTGTTGACTTGCAGAAGCTGTTGATAACTGGTTTTTTCAATTTCAAATGAATCACAACATGCTTGACTTGTTGTGGAATGTAATTAAACTGCAGGTGTCTGGAATTAGATACACAGTTCTGTTACTGTCTTTTGATTTCATGTCTTGATCCTCTTGGTAATAGCTCCAGGGTTATTGGTGTTTGTGTTAGACACGGCATATGCTGCGAAAGATGCTTGTGTGCCTGTTCCTTTGGACTTTCTAAAAGTGCAGGTTTGTTTTAGAAATCTTTCATTTGCTGATTCTTGATTTTTCTGTATGGTCAAAAGATGTTTAAATGCTTATCTAAAGAAGTGCTAACCCACACCAAAAAACATTGGTCTTAGAAACACCGACATGGATGGAATGCTTAAGTGGAGGATTTGGGGTGGGAAGGGGGCTCTTCATCTTGACAAGCAGTTGCTCCTCCATATGTTTTAGCATTTAAATTAGTAGTAAATATCCCTTCTTCTTTGAGAGTAGGCACTTGGAAAAAATTAGGAAGTCATAGCATATTTAGAATTTCTGTATGTACTATAGAAAATACAACTGCTGTTCCAAATAGTTTTTGCTATAAATGCTTTAAAGGACCAGAAGTTCATTATCAAGTGTTACTTGTGAGTTTTCAGTAACAGCTCTCTGTCATGTTAGAGCATCCTTAAACTGTGTGTCCTGCTAAATTACGCAGGACACCCTTATATTAGAGACTACATGTCCAGATCTGGTAAAATTGCTTACTTTGTGCATATATATTTGTAAATAGGCTTAAAACTAAGGGGCAGGACCTGTGAGGTCCTGTCTGTGGTGTGGGGGGTACGTAATGCCCTCACACCCCTACTCGGGTCTGGCTGCTGAGCGGAGGCAGCGGCAGGGACGGGCCCATGGACACGGCTCGGGGTGGCGTTGCTTGGCCTTGATGCTTTGAGCCTCGGGAGCTGCCGTCCCTCGTAGCCTCTCTGGAACAACACAGTCGGTGACACTGATGTCCCAATTTCCTCAACTTGCGGAAAGAAGGTACTTGTTATATAACTGGCTAAGTTGGTGTTTTTAGCAGTTCCTTAAGTGCAAGTCTCCAAGTACTACTTGTAAAAATAATAAAAAAAACCCCCAACAATCAATCATCTAATTTTTGTTAAACATACATATTTTTGCCATCCTGTTCACAAGAGAAAGTATGAATATAATAAGTTATTCAATGATAAACCTAACCTACGTGAAAGAATTGCAAGGTTTAGATGGAAGTGTTATTTTAAAACTACCAGGTTTTCAAGCGGTTACACGTAAATGTCACAGTTTTTGTTTTTAATGTGGATTTTGTCTTTAACAGAAGTCAATTCTCTAATATCACAGACAGCGTTAAAGCCAGTTTTTATTGAAGTTGCCACGTTCTAAATGCTGATTGATGAGAGGTTTGAGGCTTTGCAAGTTTAAAGAGAGCTGAAGGATACGTTTCCCTTATTCCAAGTAGTGTTCCTTTCATAGCATGTAATGCTCTCCTCGAATGTCTATGCTCTGAATTTGTTGTGTGTGGAGACAAAGATTGATGCACAAATGAAGACTATGGTCATGTGTCAGTGGATGCTGCAGGTCTGCCTCTAAAGAATTGTATGTGCTTGTGTCAGTTCTGCTAAATCTCTCAGGCTTACGTCCTTCAAGAGCTTGTTGCCTGTTCTGCGTGGAATTCACAGCTGGTTTCACGGAGAGCGTTTTGGGGCACTAAAGACTGTGGCCTCTGGTGGTGGTGGTGATGGGGGAAATAATAATCCAGTTACCTGGGCACAGCAGTGGTGTTAACTGTAAATAACAGTTTCGGTAGAAGGTGCCGCTTCCCGCGGTGAATAGGGGTCCTCGGCGTGTTGTGCAGCAGTGCGCGCCTCTGAACGGTGTTGGCCTGATCTGCAAAACTCAGACTCTGTTATGGACCACTTAGCCCTCTGGTTGGACAACGGACTGCTCTGAGAGCAGGTATTTTAGGATGATTATCCAGATACGTGGATTAGAGCCTGAATGAAAGGATTGCAATTCCTGTTTAATACAGACTCTAGAGCAGGACTAGTTTCTATCTTTGACAAGGTAATTAGTTGGAAGGAAGCTGGTTTGAAACTGGGCTCTGGTATGTTGGGAAATGTTAGAGTCTTAACACAAATTAGTCTTATGTCAGTTTGCTTCTTTAGATATTGTGCAGGTCATTAAAAAAGGAGAAAAAAAAAAAAAAAAGACATGCTAAATTCTCCTGCTGTAAGAGGTTTTCAGAAGCAGTGCCTCGGGCCTGGAAGCAACGTTGCCAAATATATTTGCTGGTCTCTGCTCTTTTGCAGGTTTGCTGATGGTCCTTTCTCCTCTGTTGGCTGTATGTTCTTTCATGGTTTTGGGAAAACCAAGCTAGAGTTTGTGTACAGAGTGAGTGGCCCTTCCTCCTGGTCAAAGGGGAAGTGAAACTGTCGGCTCAATACTTCTGCAGGGAGAGTAGCCTTAGGGGGTTCTCTGTTTTTGGTGGTGAGAACATGATTGTAGTTGAAAGATTTGGCTTTTCCATGGAATGAAAATCTGTTAGTTGGTAGTTTGTATTCATCTTAAGGTTTGTGGCTGTGTACTGAACTCTGCTGCTCTTTCCCTGTCATACCATCAGGTAGGTGTACTGGAGCTTATTTTCTATATATGTGACTTTGTCAGTAATTTTCTTGGAGCTTTGTTACTACGTAGAATATTTGGGTGGTGTTTGTGCAGGGAATGCTTCCCACCTTTCTGGCTTGGATGTTTTTCATTCATGGGTATAAGGACCATATGTAAGAAGAACAGCCCTCAAGGCGTTCCTTTTCTATAGCTCCAGAATGAAAGTGTGTATCGGAGTATTCAGCTTGTGACTCTTCTCACTCACTGGTGCTCATGTCTGTGCAGCTTCCTTTGTTATCATTCTTCTGGTTTTATTCATGTATTCACAGCATGGCAGTTTAGGAGAGAAGCAACCAGATTAATTCTGACCCGAGTTCCTTTACTGCTTCTGCAGAGTCAAAGTTTACTCCTTTGTGGCTGTTTTTCTCTTGTGTGCTCTCATGTAAGCTTTCAGAAATGTGGAATTTATTTCCTTTTAACATGAGTCTCATTTCCACAAAATCAATTTAGTAACTCTGTATTTACCACTCTAACACCAACTTCTCTGTTTTCCCATAACTTTTGAGAGGCCTTTTGTTAGGAATTGCCAGTGAACTAGACCCTGGTTCCTCACCCAGTTGATAAGTGATCACAGCTAGGATAACTTCAAGAGATAGAGTGGGGATTGCCTTTACAGTACGTGGTTTAAGGAGTACAATTTCCCTATAAAGTTTAAAACTGAAAATTTAGAACTTGGAAGGCCTGCACAGGGAAAACAGGAATTGATCCTGCCTGAAACTCTCAGTTGGTGTAGTCTGGTGTTTTGGACCAGTTATTGTTTCTGGAAAGCTGGTGACTCTGAAATTACAGTATTGTTAACCAAGGCATCGGTAGGATGGTATTGCTCCAATTTCTGACCATTTGAAGGTAGACAGAACTTCCAGATAGCTATTTCATACTTTCAAACAATTGGTTTCATTCCAGCAGTTTCCCATTAAATCTGATTGTGGATGTAGCATTGCTCTTTGTGACAGTAGGAAGCTTAGAAATGCTTTCTAGTCACTTAAGCAGATTTTGGAAGGAAAATAGCCTTATAGTAGGCACCTAAACTAATTCAAGAGTGTCTTTTAGGTAATTTTGATTGAGTACCTTTTATGATAAAATTTGTAGGACTGCTGTCACTAAAATTTAAAGCCTCTATGCAAGCCCCCTTTTGCTTAGTGGCCCTCTTGCTGTGGTGGCATTTTCCAGAATGTGCTCCATAATGGGAGCTTTTTATGAAACTTTTTGTTTTCAGCAGTATAGCCAACGCATTGCTGTGTGTTTTGATGGGATGATGGATATGGAATGCGACAAGTGTTGCTTGTTTGAACAGGAATCTGAATTCAAAAGTGAAAATTATGGTTGCTGATATTATTTCATTATTAGCTTTTTTTTTTTTTTGATAACAGGGCAGTATTTGTACGTCCCATTTTCTTGAGGGACAGTAATTAAAGTAAAATTAGTCACTGGGAGTTCATTGACTGAATGTAGGGGAACCCTCCTTCTTTAAGGAGGGGAGGTGGAGTTGTTAAATGTCACTAATTCACTTGCCTAGGCTTCACCTCCTACATCCCAGAAGCGCTGCAGAACCAGACTTCTGTCTTACAGGTCCAGTCTACACCCAATAAATCGAGTGGGTTTTGTAACACTTAGAGCTCATTTCATCTATGGACTTGAATGCTTTCAGAAGGTGATGTAAGCCTGTTTTCAGCCTGGTGGTGTATAGCTCATTAGTCTCCAAGTAACCAGTAAGTCAGTGGCAGAATGTTTTCATCCTCACCTTGAAGGCATCTCAGGGTTAACATCAGTGAAATGGCATTAGGGTTAAAGTTGAAAGGTTGAGGCCAAGCTTTCACTCTGCAGCTTTATTAAAAACAACCAAGCGATGCCCTTATCTAAAGAAGAACATGTTTCAGAACCTCGGCACTAAGCTTGTGTGAAAAAGAGCAGAATGAAACAGTGAGTAAATTAATCTGAAATTTAAATTCAATTGTTAATAATAGAATGTGTGACATATGTAATTGATCTAAATGGTATGCTGTTAAACAGTTGAACCTGAGCCCTGCATAGTCTTACATACTCTTAGTCTGTAAATCAGAATTGGGTTTGATGGTCAAGTCTGTTTTAAGTTTTTAAAAGACTGCTGTAGTGGTTGTCACTTAAGTCAGTCTCTGTGTGTATATAAAAACATTTTGAGTAAATTGGATGTATCCCTTAAAGGCAAAAAGCCTGTCAGTTATAGCTGAAAAAATTACATACACACTACCATGATGTACCGCACAAACATCCTGAGTTTTTTAAAGGCCTCTTCTGTCATCTGAGTAGTCATCCCTCCCGTTGGACAACTGACTCTGTCTGTCCGTTAATATGATAATCCAAATGGCATTTCTGCCTTGCAACACAGGCAATGTGTCACGCTATTTCTTTGAAGGAGAAGGTAGCATTTGGCTACTACCCGAAGTACTCCAGGAGCAAAAAAAAGAGAGCATGCGGTGTTTTCCTTCTGCTGGATGGCTTGTGCTACTTTTCATGTTAAAATTTGACCCTACTTGTGCCTGTAAAAGTGTCTTAAAGCAGAAACAGGAGTTAGTTTTCTGAAACAAAAAATGCTTTGGTTTAAACAAAACCAATAATAAATCAATGTAATATAAATCCTAGTCTGCAGGTAATGATACATTTCCATGAAATGCCAGCTGTTTTCAGTGCTTTGACTTGAGCACGTGTGACCGTAGTAGTATTACCATCTAATTCTGTAACTGAGAGGAGTCCCTCCAGTGGAGTTCTGCTCCAGCCGCAGCGTGCTGGGTCGGTGGCACCTTCCTCTCCCCTGCGCTTCTTTAGAAAGCGGTAAGAGCCTGTTCTGATTGGTTTTGAGCAGCCCACTCTCCAAGGTCACTTACACGTATAACATGAAAACAGATACTGTTTTAAGCTTTTTGTGGTCTTTATGTCCCTCTGCTGCTCCTTTTGGTACATGTGAAAGCGCTGTTGGTGAAGGATCTGGAATGAACAAGATCCCATCTCGGGTTTAGCCCTGGTGCTGCCTGTTACTCGGCCGTTCTCGTACTATGCAGACAGTGCTCTGCTGCCAGGGAACCTGCAATTTGTGACCTGAGTTTCCAGGTTCTAATGGTGCTAGCCCCAAGTCTCTCTACAGTAAATAGAATTCAGTTCATGCTTTTACAGGTGTTAAACTGATTCTAGGTTTTTCATCAGAGAGGTTTTTGCTCACAGAGCTTCAGTCTGCCGTAGCTTGGTCATATTTATTGACTTTGAGAAAATGAAGACACTGACCTGTGGGACAATCTAAGGCTTACCAGTGTTGGGTTATATAGGTTTGTGGGTGCTTACTTTGCAAAGGCATGTTTCCTAAAGGGTGCAGAACACCTTTGTAGTAAATCCAGACTTAATGACAGCCATCGTTGTTAGGGTATAGGTTGTAAAGTATTGCAGTACATGTGCTGTGTCTGGCAGGCAGGGAAGATTTCCTTGAGGAAATATGTTTACACTTGTGGTATCTCTTCTCCCTCAATGCAGGGAGATTTGTATGGCCGTTTTGGCCCACTTGGTGCTGAGGCAAGCACAGAATAGCTTGAATCTGTTGTCATAATGGGTTTGTGCTTGTGGGGAGGTGCACTGGCAGGCAAAGTTGGATCTGGAGAACAGAAAGGGGCCACAAGGTCAGTGTGGTGTTTCCTGGCCTTTAAATACTTCTGTTGTTAGTCTGGATGGGGGAGAGAAAAAATTACTTTTAAAATCCCTTGCCATATCCTTTCCTTTCTACTTCCTTGATGTCACGTTTTGGTGATGGTACCTTTTTTTGTAGATTTTTCTGTTTTGAAAAATGTGTGTTTTGTTGAAGCATTGTTACTTTCCATCGTTAATATGGAAAAGTGAAGATATTCTTATAACAGATGGTAATAATTAAATGGCAGAAAAGTATTAAGGGGGTGTGAATCTCAAGAAGCAACGTCTACTCAGAAGGAGAAAAAAGAACCGAAAGAATGTTGGCATAAGAAAAGTTGAACTTGTAATGAATAAATCGGAGAAATCAATTTCGCATGAGTGCTGCAGAAGTGATATTAGTGTGTTTTTTTCCAGATAATATTTTCTCAAGAGCTAGATTCAAGATTAAAGTTCACAAGCAAGGTGGCCTGAATTATATAATGTGAGAGATAGTGTTTCTGTCGTGCATGAAAACCAGAAAGGTCACTTCTGCTTATGTCCTTACTAGTTTTTTAGGCAAAAGTTGTCACTGTGCAGTAATAACTCCAGGGCAACTGAGAATAGTCTGAAGAATTCATCTGGGGTATCTCAGACTTCTTTTTTGGTGGTCTTTAAGCAGTGTGGTACAGACAAGAAATACCACAAACTTTTAATTAACTAAGTGGCTGTTGGTACTTCATGGTCACCAAAATTCTGAAGTAATGTGATATTGTTTGGTAAGATGTTCCTCAGAAAAGTGGAGAATATATATAGTAAAGGTACACACAGGCCTTTCTTTAAACTTGTTGGTTGTGATTCAGTGGGATATCGGTGGTGTGTACATTAAAAAGTGAACATTGAACAGTGTAAAGGCAAACTTGCAGAAGAAGGTGTTATTGCCCTAGAATTGGGACCTGGCTCTTGTTTGTTGCAGGAGGAGAGCTGCAGTAAAGAAGATGAAGTGACTGAAGTTCTTCACATTTTCTGCTGGAAATTGCAGTCCCCTTTGTGATTTTTGGGCTTTATTTCAGCTCTTTTTTTAACTGTCCTAAACTTGTTATTTGCAATATCATAAATGGGAGCTTTGCCTTCTCAGTGTCCATGACCATCCTGGAGGTCGGGTTGCCACACTGCACACTCAGCACTTGTTCCCATGGGCTGCCTTCAGATACAAAAAAAATCCAAATTCCCCTGGTGGTACTGGAGCTTTAGGGTTCCTGTCTGGAAGTAGAACTAGGTCATAACTGCCATGCGTATTTGGTCACCTTAGGTGGACAGTAGTCAGTAACACAAGAACTTTGCAGGAGGCTTGTAGACAAATTCAGAGCTGGGAAAGATATGTCTGTGCTGGTGGCTGTGCTGTGTTCCCCTCCGGTCCTGCCTTGGGGGTGGCCCAGGGTCAGCACTGTCTGTAGGGAGCTCTCTGCTGTCTGTCTGTCCTCTCTGGGAGCTCTCGTCCTGAAGGGAAGGCTGGCTGATGGACCGGGACTGAATTGAGCTGGCAGAGTAGATTCGTTAAAAAGGTGTTCTTAATAGTATTCAATATTCTGTTTCTTTTTCAATGCCTAGGAATTGTCTTTTGTTTCAGGTTTTCTGTCAGATTTGTAATAAGTTAATTAACCCCCTTCCCACAAAGTTTTGATCAGTCAAGATGTATGGCGACAGATAACTTGAAACACAGTCTAGAGAATGCTGATTTCTTATTTGCCTGTAGTAATGCTGGGCTTAACCATCCCACCTCCAAACCCCCAGGAATAATGAAATGGTAGAAAAAATTGTAGCTGTTCATATTCTCTGCAGAGTATCTGAACTGTGGGATGAGGCTCTGTGGCCCATGGGACATCTGGGAAAGAGGCTGTATTTACTAATAATTTTTGTAGATCATGGTCTTTTTTCTGAGACTCTTAATCTCATCTTAAAATAAAGATGCTTTTTAGTGCACCTAGCTTTATGATTTCTTTTAGAGCCTTATGGGGTTCAGAAAAGTAGGATCACTATGGAATTTGTATTTTGATAATACATTTAGAAAGTGATGCTGACACTACCTCAGCATCAGCTTTGCGATATCAAAACCTAAAACATAGCTGGCTGCCCCCTGCAAATTGAACTACTAATGTGGGAAAGCATTGCTTCTGATGGTCTGCACATTCAGGGATATGAGCAGGAGAAGAGAAGCAGCTGTTTTGAAGAAAGTAGGGTGATAACTGCAAGATGTGGGATTAAACTAAGCAATGGACAAGGAGGGGACTACATTAGGTTGTTGGGAAGTGCAAGATTTGTTAACGGGGATGGTCTGTTGCATGTCCTGGGATGTATTTCTTGGGTTGTTGGGTAGCGTAAGGCCAGGATGGTGAAAGTTTCCATCGGTACGTACTGCTGGTGGGATTGCTGGCATTTGTGTTGTTTGTAAGCAGAATGTAAGGCAGAAGCTATAGTCAGTTCGCTACCAAATAAGCTCATAGGAAATTGGGTGTCGTTAAACACATGTATTAAAGCCTCAAGCTTGAGTTAACAAAGTTCTGAAATAAATACGTAATTGGTGGACACTGAAATAGAGCATGTTGGGTATCCTGTACAGCGTGATATAGTTGGTGAGAATTTATTAGTGATTAACTAGGAACAACCTGCAGATTTTCTTGTGCTGAATCCTTGCTTATATTCCACCTTATGTGGAGCAGTGAAATCAAGTTGACTTAGAAGACTGGATTCTGTGATAATGCTGACGTTTTCCCTCCAAGAGACATCACTCCTGGCACTACTAAAAATACTGTTGCTGGTGGTTGATGCCATGAAGTTAGTAGATATTTTTTTTTCTGTCCTATGGGTGATTCCGTGGGTTTTGTGATGAGCTGCTATGCTGGGGTGATCTGAGTCACAACCCCCCTTCTTAACCCGTCCTCCCAGCCTAAGGGGGAAGGAGAGCCTCTGGCTTCCCGGCTTAGTGGGAAGAAGCATACAAAATGTTGTAGTTCAGTAATTCTCACCTTATGCATCCCAACACTTGATCGTTAGTTAACTCCTACTGCAGAGGGCTAAGTACAGAGGAGTTTGTTTATGCTTCTGTCAGCCATATGTGGCATTTTGAGGAAATGTGAGATCTCCAAAGGTCTGAATTGGGTTAAAATCTCTCAGCATTTTTGTTCTGAAGCTTGCTTCAAGCATGGGTGGACAGTGCTTTCTTCTGTTTGATTTGCTTCTGCTTTTGTTAGCAGAATCACTAGAAGGATAATTATAAATTAATATTAATTGATTTTGTTTACATTGGAGAATGTTCTTTTCTTTGTGAAAGGAAGTTGATTTTTCCGTGTGTGTTGCTCAACTGTTGGAGTTCATGATCTTCTTACAGGGAAGAAGTGGTGTGCATAGTAAAAATAACTTTGATTTTTTAAACTGGACCTTGGTTTGGTTTGTCTGAGTGCTTCTTAAAGCATACTTAATCTGGAGCTATTCTGTGTTTTATTGGAATAACTGGGAATGACATCTGGGTGAGCAGTGCAAGACCTCTGGAGTACACTCTCAGGATCTTACAGACTTTTGTAGATCATATTTTACTCTAGAGTTTGTAGGAATAACGTGGGTGATGTATTATTTGTCCTCAAAATGTGGTGTTACATCATGTGCAATTCTAACTAAAGTAAAAAAATATAGGTGCCTGATGGATCTGAAGCCAAGTGTTGGAAACTCCTCGCTTGAGAAGGGAATGTGCAGAATTCAGCTCAAGATGAAACTTCACAGGCGATACCTCCCAACAGTGAGATCCCTGAGTTATGAGAGCGTTGGATCAGATGCGTGTGGCTATTGTCAATATAACTTGTTGATGGTGGAGGTGTAATACCTGTTGTGATTTTACAGGCTGTTTCTAACAACTGCACTGACGCAGTGCCTTCTTTATGTTGCCTGTTCTGAACCTGCTATGCTGGGATGCACACAGTAGCTCTGTTTTATGTACTTTATTAAATAGAGTTTGAATTTGATAGCACATTTGGGGTTCTTTTTTACTTGGCAAACTGAATTTCTCTTGCTAGAATAGTTTTGTGACTTCCAGGCTATGCTGTACCTAAATCTGCTGGTGGCAAGTAAGTTGGAGAAATTGTTTGTTAAATTGTCATCGTTGCGAACTGTTAAGGATCAATTTATAATAAATCCTTTATAAATTGAATGGTTTAATACCTTTGTGGAAAGCAGTTTGCTTTAGCTGCTGTTTTTGCTTTGGAAATGCCCATTGTCTTCTGTAAACCAGCAGTTTCAAATAATAGACATCAATATTATCAAGGATGGTTGGGGGGGGATAAGAAATCAATGAATTTTAAAATTTCTGAAACTGTTGGAAAATAGAAAAATGAGTGTTGCAACAAATGTAAATAATATCTCATAGTAAAGATTAGTTGTTGCAAGTCTAAAAGCTAAGTTTATGTTGTATGTATGAATGAATATAAATGCTATGAAAACTTGGTGAAACAATATGAAACTTGTTCTTGAAATATTGACTGGAATCTACAAGCTGAATGAGATTGGTGTTCTTTGAGTGCAAGCCAAGGAAAAAAGAAAGGCTACTAATAAAAACAATAAAACCCCAAGTTATTTCAGTTTAATTACACCAAAGTGTGTACTTAGCATGGGATCAGAGCCTTTGTGCACTGTTCGAGCACAGTCACCACTAGAAGGTTTTTCTCTGTGTCTGTTGCACAGCACTGGTAAGTGATGGAATGTCGGTCCATGCTGTTCAGAGTCCTGGGGCTGCAGCGCTTGCTCCTTGGCAGTGAGATGGCACGTGCCAGCTGGGCAGCTTCGAAGTGATGAAATGCCAAAGAGATGTTGCAGGGTTATGTGGAAGTTCAGAATATGGAAGCTTAAGGAGAAAAGAGAAAGCGTTGCAGGCTTCTGGTCGAGGAGAAACAGGATGGGAGGTTGCATTAGGTATGAGGATGTTGGAAGCGTAAGTGCCAACTGCTGGGACTTTCAAAGCTCTCAGGACGGTCGCTCCTCATGGAGGAAGTCAACAGAGGCTTTATGGAGAGAGGTGGAGATGAAAGTCAACTGATACCTTTCACATAAACAATTCAGGGGTTTTGTAGGAAAAGAGTTGCAATTACTATAGTAAAATACAGCTTACTATGAAGAATGAAAGCAAATTCCAGAATTATTGCCTTAGGGAGAAAAGGAGAATATTTGAGCCAATGCTTATCATAATTAAATCCTGTTTAAAAATAGTTGCTAACTGAAGTTGGGGCTAATTGCTGAGGAACTCCACTAGTTATCCCCCTCTCCCTTCAGTATCTCTGTATGTGTGTGTTTGGGAATGAAAATATATTAAACTTTTGACCTTGTTAAGCTTTTCAGATGCAGGCAAGTTTCAAGATAATTACAGTTCTCCCACTAACTGTGTGAGCAAGATAACTGGGTGAAGGTGCTCACCTAGAGACAGAGCAGATCTCCAGGCTTGACTGAAGTGGATGTTGTGTTTTACAGACCACCTACTCCTTGCTTTTGCTGCTGAGATACCCAGACTGGTCTATGGTCAGGATTTGCTGCTGCTATTCAAGGAATGGATTGAAACTGGAGAACACCATATAGTCTATTTGGAAAGCTGTGAAGTGAAAAGAAACCAACAACTTTGTGTAGGCTCTTCAAAGATGTCTGTAGGCAGCAATATATAAATAATTGCTGGCTGTGGTTCAAACTAATGTGTTCAGATTAAACTTTTTTTTTTTTTAATCTGAATCTGTTAAGGAGCCATCTCTCTTATTTCCCTAAAGGTTTTGCCCATAGTTGTTTTCTTGTTATCCCCTGAGTTGGACTATTAGAAGAACAGTTCCTGCTCAGCCACCCCGAACAACCGGCCCAGCTGGACTCTGCTGTGTCCTGGTTGTCACATGCATCAGCTGGTCCCTGTGATCTCTGGGTGGAGCAGGAGGATGTAGTGGGAAAGGATGGATCCCTTGGGCTTTGTAACTTCCAAGGTGTTCAGCAGAACACCTGGACTGTGTTTCAAGGAAATTCAATGCCATTACTAAATCCAACACAGAAGGGTGAGACTGGGTATTAGTGTGTCCTGTCCTTGAAACAGTGGCATATTTTCATCATTTCATTGCTACTGATCTGGAGAAGAGACTCGGGTAGCATGGTCAGGTGTGAGGACTTGTGTCACTTCACCTCCTGGTTTCACTGTCTGGTTTAACAGTTCCTGTTCCCACCTCTAACTTAAAACTTTCCTTTATCGGTGTCTTTGTAACATAGAATAAATATGTATTGACTTGTTTTGCATGTTCTCAAGACCTATAGTAATGGTTTCCTTCCAGAAGGGGACAGCTGCTGCTTGGGGATGCTAGAACTTACTGGGAACTGTTTCTTTTTTACTCCTGAACCTTTGTGCTCTTGTGGGGAGGAAAGGTGTCTCCTGGTTCTGTCTCCTGCCGGTACAGAAATCTTTGTCATGGTACAGGAGAATAGAGGAGAAGTGCTGGCAGGGGAGCTGGCTATCCTGATATTCCTGTTGTCAAACACCTGAAGGTGTACAGTTGTCTGTAGAACCAGAGACTGCGCAGACATTGGGCTGTGTGAGATCTGAGCTGGGCTGGTGGTAGGTGTAGGTAAAGAAGACTGATACCTGTGACTTGTGATTTAAGGAGAAAAGTATTTATTAAAAGCAATGGTTTCTTTTGTGAATCTTAATTGGGGTTGAAGGCAACTGAAATGGAAGATGGATGGCTTTAACTAGTATGAACAGTTGACCAGACTATTTCAAACTAGCCTCAAAGCAGATAATGATGATGGCAACCTTAGTAGAAAGCTGAACTATGATCCTCTGCCTAAAGCTTTGCTAATTCTTACTGAGCGCCGGTTTTGTCCTGCTGCCATCCCTGGAGCATCTAGGTGCCGTGCAGTGGCATGCCAAGTGACGTCGTTAACATCTGTCCAGGGTAGACTGCTGACTGGGAGGTCTAAGGGATTAAATGTTGTCTAATAAAAACTCACTGCTTCATTGAGATACTTGTACCTTGTGAGTGTGAGGAGTCCGTGTGGATTATCAAATGCTAGGAAGACCAAACAATTAGTTCCTTGTTTTCTGAATCCTCAAGGAGCTTCTCTATGAAATATGCACATTTAAGGGATTTGTTAGAGCTCTCAAGCTGTCCAGTCATGAATGTTTTGATGCTTGAAAGCCTTATCTTCTGGATTCAGTTTTGGGAACTACAGTGGTTCCTTGAACAGCAGAGCCTGCAGTTTGATACGGAGTAAGATTTGGTTATCGCCCTGTTCCCGGAGGATGTGAGGGTGTGTTCTGGAGGCCGGGCCGCGGAGGGGTGGGCTCTGTGGCTGCCCGGGCCTGGCCGAGCCTGCGGGGCTGCCGGGGGCCCTGCAGGCGGGGCGGGGGCGCCTGCGCCCCTTCCTTGGGCAGGGCAGGGCTGCGGGAGCGCGGGCGGGCCCTGGCCTTCAGGAGCGGTCGCTGGCGCCCTGGCAGAGCGGTTTGAAACGCGCCGCTTCCCCCCAGGAGAGAGCGAGAGCGGGGCGGTGGAAGAGGGCCCTTCGCTCCGTCTCGGCCCCGCGGCCTGGCCGCCGGGATCCGCCGCGGCAGGGAGGGAGCCGGCGCGGCCTGCGCGCTCCGAGGAGCCCGGCCCCGCCCCCGGCGGCGCGGGGGGAGCGGCGGCCGGTCTGTCGGTCGGTCTGACCCTCTGCTCTGCCCGCAGATGGCGGAGTGCGTGACGAGGGTGGAGCTGTCGGTGACCTGCCGGAGCCTCCTGGACAGGGACCTGGGCTCCCAGTCGGATCCCCTCTGCGTGGTGCTGCAGGACGTGGGCGGCGGCCGCTGGGCTGAGGTAAGGGCGGGAGCGTCCCCATTCGTGCCGGGTGCCAGCACATCGGCCTTGCCCCGCTTCCACCCCCTCCCCGTTCCCGGCAGGTACACGGAACCTTTAATTCAGCTTTACGTTTGATGGGCAGCTCCGGTGCCCACCGGGGGCTCAAACTCTTTTTGGAGCTCTGTGTTCATTGGTTTCATTAATTGCTCGTACCTTTGCCTAGAGCTGCATCGGGGCCTTCGTCTGCCTGTTACAATAGCTCCTGTCCGCTTCCCTTTACCCCAGAGCACGCAGTCCAGAATACAGTATTTCACCAGCCTTTTTCCCCCCTCATTTTTGATTTTTCCCATTTCTTACCCCATGCTGTTTTCTCTCTGTGGAGCACCCTGCTGGTGTTACCCTGGTTCCTTGCCCAATGGGCTGCAGGATGCGGGGGGCACAGCCCGCTGCTGCCGGTGTTCCACTCGTGCGGGGGCCCAGGGGCGTGGATGGAAAGCCACGTGGGAGAATGCACACTTCTGACTCCTCATCAACAGACTTGCTTCCACATCTAGCTAGATCGCACGGAGGTGATCAAGAACTGCCAAAACCCTGAATTCTGCAAGAAACTGGTTGTGGACTACTACTTTGAGAAAGTTCAGAAGCTGAAATTCGGCGTGTATGATATTGATAACAAGTCCTTTGATTTAAACGATGATGACTACCTGGGAGGGATTGAGTGCACTTTGGGACAGGTATGTGTGTGTGAAATGATCTACAAAGTACCATCAGGCATGGGGTGTAAGGTTGCTTTATCAAAGGCTTCAAACTTGAAAATATCTTGTTGGACAGGTTAGTTTGCATTATTGTTGAACGCAGTTAGAGAAGTCATGGTGTCAATCATAAAGGTTAGAACTATAAATGGCTTGCAATTAATTGCTTAAGAGATGCACTAAAAGCAATCTGGGAGGAAGGCAGGCATGGTGCTTAGAGAGCTCTAATAGAGTTTCCTTTGCACCAAGTGATAAACTGGGGGAAATAAGGCTATTTGAGATTCTGCATTAATTTCCTGAGGAGGGGTTTGTATAGCTAGGTAGGAGAAGAAAAGTGAGGTTCATATTATTGAAGAAAGACTTGATTAAATAGCCTTTTCAGAATTTTAATAGCTTTTTGGTTACTTGTGATGAAAATGCAACTTATGTCTCGGGGGTGGCAAAAATAGGAGGCTAAATTAAGTTTGGAGACATGTTATTGAATACTGTTCTGTGGATAGTGAGAGAAGGTGATTTTGAGACTGTTCAGCCATTCAGGAGCACAGACTCTGGTCATTACTGTTGGCAAGGCATTTAAATCCGTTAAGATCTTTTAGAAGAGTTTGAAAAGCTTACTCCTGAAGAGTAATTTTCTGTTCCTTGTCTAACTTTATATTATGTGTCTTTTAACCTTAGATCGTGTCCAGCTCGGTGTTCACTCGACCACTGGAATTGAAGCAAGGAAAGCCAGCAGGAAAGGGCACCATTACGGTAAATAAGGCTTTTGTGTGGAGAAAGTTGTTTCTCATTCTTTTATATGTTGTCTGGGACAAAGTGACTTTTTTCTTTTTTTCTATCAGTATATCTTCCAATGCTGCATGTAGCACACGTAGAAGTAAGGATAGATACTTATAATTACAGTTACTTTCATGGACAGAGTAGGAGCAAAACTCTTGAGGGGTTTATAGTTTAATTTTTTTCTTAATTTCTGTGGCACAGATTTCAGCAGAGGAGATTAAAGATACCAGAGTTTTATACTTGGAAATTGAAGCCCGAAATTTGGACAAAAAGGTACTGATTTTTTTAAATGGTACTGTATGCTTCTGCGATAGTTACAGTTAGTCCCTTTTGCCCAGGAATCTCTCTGGATTTGCAGACACTCACCTAAGACAGGATAACTGTGTTTTGTTACTTACAATGAAGTAAAATGGAGACATAATTTCATGTTGAAAACCACTGTCAAATCAAAAATTCACCTGTCAGGTTTAGGTTTTAGAGCATTAGTTTGGCTTTGGAATATTCTGTATATTAATGCAGTTCAGTTACATGATTGTCTCAGATAAATATTTTAGGTATGAACTGAGTTTTCTATATTGTTATTAAGAAAAAAAAATTTAAAAAAGAAAAAAGTTTATTTTAAGACAAAAACCAATCCAGGGATTTAGTAACCTCACTGTTCAGTCAGCAAAATGACATGATTTATAGTGACAGAAGTGGTCTGAGGAGGTGGTCTTGGTGGTCTTGGTATCATAGCTGTTAAATTCTGATGACTTAGTGCAGCAGTTTAAAAGAAAAAAGTAAAATAAAAAAGGAAAACAAGTGTATAGTTTGTTTGACTTTGAGCTTTGAAGTATTGTGTACTGATTGGCCAACTATTTCCTCATCTAAATAAAATATAGGAGGCTGATAAATTCTGTTGTGTTTTTGTTTGCAGGATTTATTTGGTAAATCAGATCCATTTTTGGAGTTTTACAAACAGAGTGATGCTGGAACGTGGCAGCTGGTGTACAGATCAGAGGTACTATTTCTACAATGATGTTTTTCTTTAGTTGATCAAACAGCTTGTTTGTACCGAAAGTGGGTGTCCCACTCCTGCTCATGCTTTGCACCAGTTCTGCAATGGAAGTTGTTTTGTATCCTAAAATATCCCTAAAGGGATGCCCTTAAAATAGGGATTCTGCTCACTGACCTGGCAGAAAGAGATTTATTTGCTGCCTCGTGACTGGATTAAGCTGGCTCAGTGAAGAGTCCAACCAAGCACCACTTGAGAAGAGTGGTGATGAGCTGTTAGGTTGTCTTCAATCTAAAATTTAACTTTACCCCGAACTTCAAGCTCTTATTTCTTACAGAGCTTTTGCTTGGCTGTCCATGTGTTTCAGGCTTGAACTGACATGGCTGTTCTTAGGCAGAACCCTCATATTTCTTAGTGACTTACTTGCACGCCACATCCCTTACGTGACATTATCATGTAATTGTTTTTAAGGTCATAAAGAACAACTTAAATCCATGCTGGAGGAAGTTCAGTGTTCCCTTGCAGACGTTCTGTGGTGGAGATTTTAATAAACCTATCAAGGTACAGTCTTCAGAAGTTCTTTGGTTTTGTTATAAGTAATCCAATCTATGCTGATATTAACTATGAGTTTATCAGATGTCTAGTCATATTTAAATGTTTAGATTGCCTTTCTGAAATAGAAGTGTGGCAGATAAGTGATTATATGTCTATTAAGTATGAAGTCTGTATTAAAACAGTATGAGTATGCAGCAGTGACGCACTTTCTAATGATTAGTCCAAAGAAGAATTAGAACATTTTGTACTACTCTGGCCAGGGTGTCAGGTTGGGTTTTGGTAGTTTGTCTGTTGTTGGCTTTCTTTGGTTGGTTGGTTTTTTTTGCTGTTGTGGTTTTTGTTTTGTTTTGTTTTTTTTTTAAAATTATGGCTTTCTAAGACTGTTGCTAAGTTAACTGAGAAGCTTGTATGTGTTGGACAATCTTGGAGGCCTTAGGATATTGACAGAGAAGAAGACCTTAATGCATCTATTGGATTCATCAGTTCGTAAGACTTGGCAGGCTTGTCCCAACTCTTTTTCAGTCTGTTCCAAGTAGAAATTTGTTTTTGAGTTAGAACTGCAGTTCCTTATGGTCTTATATATGATGCCTAATTCTCTCTGATTCTGGCTTATGCAGGTGGTGGCAGAACAATTACATCTTTTAGTAAGTTTCTGCAAAAGAAAATCTGATAGCAGATTAATTTGTTAATTTCTGCTCTCAGCAATGCAGATAATGTAAAGGTGTTTAAATCCATAGATAGTTCTATGTGAGTATAGTCTCTGTCTGTTTATCCAATTCCTAAATACTTCTTATTTGCAGAATTTTCGTGCCTCATCCTGACTGAAGAAATCTCATGCTGGAAGTTTGATCTGAAAGGTTTTACAGAAAGCATGCATGCTAGTGTTTTCACTTGTGCAGCATGGCAGGTCCAAAGAATTACTGAGATTATTACTGTGGAAATAGATGTTTAGGTGTGCTGGGCATGTTGATCTTCTAAGTGGTGTTCTTGAGCTTTTGATGTTGGAGAATTAAGTGTCTTAGGTCAGAAAGAATTCCTCTTGGTCCAAAAGAGAGCAGCAAACATGGAAAGGAGATGGCAAATAGAGGCATGTTATCATTTGTCAAAACTAACATGAGATGGCATGGTTTACACATTCTATTAATTGAGGCTTTGTTTGCTGTAGTCCAAAAAGATTTGTGTGTGGTTGTTTTTTGTTTGGGTGGGTTGGTTGGTTGCTTGGCTTGGGGTTTGTTGTTGGGATTTTTTTGGGTTTTGTTTTATTTTTTTTCTAGAAGCTCTCTGTGCTTGGAATTCATTTTGGAATATTTGAATATCCTACTTCCTAGGATAGATCTTTGCTGTTAGTTTGTTTCAGCCAAAATTCTCGATGCATGTGCAAATAATCTATGAAGTTTCACAGTGCAGCTGTGAAAGAGGGTTATACTGTTACTGTGCTTACAGGTTAGGGAACTCAGTTAGAAAGGGGAATCCAGGCAGGAGTTTCACTAGCAACAGTAAAGAATATAATATTGCACTGGTGTTTCATTGTCCATCTGATATTTGCTGCTCTGAACCTCTTGTTTGAGACTTCCAAAAATTTACATAGGAGCAATTATGCATGAAATAATGGTAGAACTCCTTGTACTTCAGCACAGTGGAAACATTTTGACACGTCCACTAAATATCAGCTTTGACAGCTCTGTATGAGGATTATGTACTGAATATGTGTGTGAACATAATTCTCTTGATCAAATAACTTTGCTACGTAATGTTTTGATAATTCTTTCTTCATTGTGAGACAGAGTGATATTCTCCTTGTTCTATGTTACGAACAGCTCAGATTTGTGGCACAGCCTTACCTTCTTGACGGTTTTGTTAAAAACTGGGGGCTAATGAAAGTAGCATCTCTCCCCCATAGTTACTTAAATAGAAGTACCAAATGTGAAATTTGTGGATGTTGGTATTGGGACTAAAGCTGCCAGTCCTTGTGTCTGATGGCATTTACAGAAAGGCAAATCCATTTTCTGTGAATTTTGAAAGTCGTTCTTGTAGATGAAAGGGGCCTTTTACCCGCTGACTGTATTTATTCTAAGCTTTGCAATGAGTCTTGGATGGTTCATTTGCAAATAATTAGTCAGTAAATAACTATGTGCAATGTCCTGTAGTATTGCCAGCAGGATTTTGTCTGCAGCGACACCACTCTTCAGGCTGCATACACTGAATCTTGGCCAGTCTCAGAAAATCCTTGCAGGACGAGGTTTGTTTTAAGTTGTATTATACTATGAACTAATAAGAACAGTGGTCCTAAGTACAGTTTTATTGTCATGGCTAAGAGGGGAGAGGAAGTGTGTGGAGGCAGCAGTAGACCCTGCACCCCAGCTGTTGTGCCAGAGCCTCCTTCATTGGCCTCTCTGGCATATTCCAGTTGCTTTTGGGTGATGTTTAAATGTCTGAATTGCTGAGAGGGGCGTGGGGGGGTTCAGGCGGGGTGGGGGGGGGAGTTGCTTTGTGGTGGAGCATGCAGAAGAGAGGAGTGGAAATGTGAGGAGGGAAGGGTGAAGGGAAGAAAAGGGCACACATTCTCTAAGGTGATCTTGTTTTCCCATTAAGAAACTGAAAGATGTCTCAGTGCTTCCCATTCGGGTGGCTCAATTAGGCCATAATTCACCCACCGTTTTGTCCTGCTCTCCCACTGATACCAATGGAAGATGCCTAGTGGACTGTAGTCCTAAAGAACCCTGTCTCTCACGTTCAAATATCTTAGACATTGAATTTGACATCCTTATCAGGGTGTAACCCCGATTCATGTTGTTGCTTCGTCCTGAGGAGAAAGCTGTTGCTGTGGTTTATATGGCAGCAACAACAGTTTCTTGGTTAGTAAAGTGAGATCTCAGAGAAATTTTGGATGTGTGCAGCATTGAACTTCAGTGGGGGGAAAGCAGCTGTTCACAACTGTTTCTTGATTGACTGCTTCTGGAATGAATTGTGTTCTGCAGTTGTGCGTATTGTGCATGTTATAAATGCTCCTTATGGTTGATTTTGTGGGGAACTATTAACAATATCAGTCTTAACTCTGTTTGCTCTGAGCCATAGTTATTAGCATATATTTATTTTTAAGTGCATTATTCTTGTGCATTATCTAGTTCTGAAGCTTTAATGCTGACTTCAATGTGACTGGTTATTAATTAAGTATTTATAATTTAGTTGGTATAAAATGCAGAAAAAGACTCAGTGCTCTGTTGAAAATGACATTTCTTTGTAAAACAATGTAATTTCTGGTCAGAAGAAAAGAGTATACTCAGAAAGTGCCTAGATAAACAAACCTTTAATTGCTTCTTCCCACTACCCCAGTTGCATATGTTGTATGATATTGTCCTTACACATCTGGGCTATAAAATATTAGGGATTTTTGTGGGTGCTTTTTTAGCCATTTTGTTTTGGTTTTTTTTAATCCCTTGTGTAGCTGGGGAAAGCTTTTAATTAAAACTTGCACTGTGCGTACTTAAATATGTGAGCAATCCAACACCTTCCTTTTTTCCGAGATTCACTCTGGGTTTCCCTCACTGTTGGGTTTCCCTTGGTGACACAGATGGCACCACCAGTTGGGATGTGACGGGGGAGCTGGCTGGCATCGCTGCGGAGCTGTCAGGAGCCGGGAGCTGCACCAGGTGTTCCTCCCTGATGCCTCTCTCTCCCCTCTCAGGTGCAGTGCACGGATCACGACAGCGACGGGTCGCACGACTTGATCGGTGCTTTTGAAACTAACCTGACTCAGCTGCAGAAAGCAGGTGACGGCTCTGCGGTGAGCTTCCTCTAACTTAGTCCATAATTCAGTCTTTCATTTAAATAATGACCTCAGAGAGATATTTTTAGTTGTTGCCTCCAATTTTTCTGTCTGTATCTTTGGATTACTAAAGCCAGCATCTGGGAATAATAAAACCTGGTGTGGGAATTATATTGCTCTGTTTTCTTTGGGTACTGTTATCATTCCTGTATCTAAAGACATCCTTGAGCCCATTGTCTGCTGACTGCCAGCCGCTTTTTCCCGGCAGTTTTAACTTGCTCTTGCTACTGCTGAGCCAAGAGGAAATAAAAGGGTCTGTTGATGCTTTAGCAGACAGAGTCCAGAGGTAGGGTTTCTCTCAGATAACATTTGTGCTTGAGCTCTGAGTCACCCTCACGAGCTCTCTGGTCATCTTTGTAGCTAACAGAGAGCAATGGTGATTCCAAGGCGCACTGTTCATCGTCCAGTTTAGAATAAGTTGAATCATTTGCTGCGGGTGCCATCTTCTCTCTGTTGTCTGCAATGAAAACCTGAACTCTCGTTCTCTGGAGATGTCTTGCCTGAATTCAGACAGATGACTCCACACACGGGACATAGAATCATAGAATCATGTGGGGTTGGAAGGGACCTTTGGAGATCATCATCCAACTCCCACCAAAGCAGGTCCATCTAGAGCAGGTTGCGCAGGAACATGTCCAGGAGGGGTTTGAGTGTCTCCAGAGAAGGAGACTCCACCACCTCTGTGGGCAGCTTGTTTCAGTGCTCTGCGACTAGCCTGGGACTGCTTCCACTTGACAGCTAACTTGATATCTGTGGTTGTAATCCTAAAAGCTGATGGAAGGTTCTTGCCTTTTTCCATAGCCCATGTGAAATCAGAGCTAATGTGAGTGAAACAAAACAGTGAAATACTGCAATTGGGAACCTGCCACCTAGGCTAAAAATGGCCTCCCCACCCTGAGATTTTGCCTCTTTGTCTTCTGTTTGAGTGCATTCCCTTCCCTTAACCAAAAAAGAACCTGATGATGATAAGAGAAATGCTGGTACTTGTGGTCAACTTTGTTTCCCTCTGATTTAATGACATTGTTCCATGATTGCATAAAGAATAACAGTTGTGTTGCTGAGGACAGACTTTTCTGAGATTTTGCAGTGTGTTTTCCTAGTGCTGGTAGCAAAACCATCCCATTTAACTCTTCAGATAGCAGCCAAAGTAGTTGCAAACCTTTTTTAAAATTAAGTTGCAGAATTCTACCAGATATTTGGGTAACTCTGAAATTGTATGATGTCTGACACCATTCTGTTTCAGTAATTTGCCCTGCTGTAAATACAGGTATTTTGGAACATGCTTCTTGCATGCTTGCTTTCTCTAGGTGGAATTTGAATGTATCCATCCTGAGAAAAAACAAAAGAAAAAGAGCTACAAAAACTCTGGGATTATTAGGATAAAATCCTGCAAGGTAGGAAGATCTTTGTCGTTTTTTTGGCTTTTTTATTTTCTGATCCTAAGGAAATCTGTTCTCGTGGGGAGGAAGTGTAACGCTGTCTGTCTGTTTCTCTAGATTGAGACCGAATATTCGTTTCTAGACTATGTCATGGGAGGCTGCCAGATTAACTTTACGGTGAGTCGTTTCCCCCACAAGACCAGTGAAGTTGTGATCAATACTTTCATTTGCAGTATGAATTTGCAGCATGAATGACTGCAAAAACCCAAATTATATTATATTTTTACTTTTTGTGATCAAGTGGCAACTTTAATGGAACTAAGGTTTCTTAAACTTCTTTCCATCACCGACTGAACCAATTTCTCCAAAGGATTACTACTTCTTAAGCATGCTGTACTCTGGTGGGAAAGGTGTGCAGGCTCGTTCTGTCCCTGTGTGGGGCTGCCTGTGTGCCCGGGGGAAGGGAGCTTTGTGGGGATGAGCTTTGTGGGCTAATCCTCTGTTTCTGGGTGTGGTTAGTTCTTCTCATTTGCTTGTGGTGACGCATCATTGACTTGCTCTCGTCACCTTGACTGATTAGGTGGGTGTAGACTTCACTGGCTCTAACGGAGATCCCAAGTCACCAGATTCTCTTCACTACATCAGCCCAGACGGGATAAATGAGTATCTGATTGCCATCTGGAGTGTGGGAAGTGTAGTCCAGGATTATGACACGTATGTAGCAATCTTAACTGATCTAGCCACTGAATGAAAAATGTGTCACAGCAGGTGTCAGTGATCAAGGATGGGTTGTTCCAGAGCTATGTTCCAGAGTTTGAATGACTGAGGTGCTGCCTTTCCTTGGGAGGTCCCTTTTCCCTTCTGCTGCTTGCTTATGCTTCTGTCACTGCCAAGGAGGGCCATGGCAGCCCTTTGCAATTTGGCATATTTGCTTGGTTTGTCCATCCAGGTCTGCCCTTTTATGAACCTGGGCTGCTCTATAATGTTGCTTTAGGCTGATCACTTGTTGCTGATGGTGCATTTCAAGCATGAATTTCCCATTTGATTCAATGGGAACATGTTTTTCTGCTCTGTCCTTTAGCCAGCCTGTGATTGGGTTGACTTTTCTCTTGCTGCTTGGAAGTCTCCTGAGAGTCCTGTGGGGTGCACTCAAAGAAGTTCTGAAACTGTCAAGCCCAAGGCTGAAATCAGTCTGTGACTGGACATTGGGAGCAGGATGGTGTACCCATTCCTTTTGGCAGAAATTGAACCTTAGTCTCCAGCTCCTTTCTAAGAATAAAACTAATTGCTCTTTCTCATTTCTTGTCGTTGCCGTTTCTCTCCAGGGACAAGTTGTTTCCTGCATTTGGGTTTGGAGCTCAGGTTCCTCCTAGCTGGCAGGTAGGGCCTTCACAATGCTGGGTGGTTGCTCTCTCCATGTCTGCATTCCCCAGCTGTTCATAATGTCCCGTTTCCTAGGTATCTCACGAGTTTGCTTTGAACTTCAACCCCAACAACCCTTATTGTCAAGGTGAGGAAACCTCTTTATTTGCTATTTCGCTGAAAGGGAGAGATATTTGAAGTGTTGCATTTCTTTCATAACTGGTGAAAAACAGATGCAGCACCAAGACATGTAGCACACTAGATTTACTCTCTCCTGGATGCTGACATGGGTGGATGTACATTGATGCAGACTTCTGTGCGGTGTACATAAGCTCAAGTGAAGCTTGATTTAATTTGATTGTTAATCTGTGCTGAAATTTTTGTTGCTGCAGCTTGGTTACTTCTGGTATGTTATAGATCAGCAACGTGCGTGTGCTAGTCATGCTTCCACAGCAACCATCTGCTAAGGCCATTGGAGACCATTATTACTTCATCAGCAATGTGTCTATGTTTGCATGTTACCTTCTAAAGGGTTGTCTTAAAAGCTTATTTTCTGTATAACCATCTTTTTTAGTGGAGATGGTCCCATCTGTTTTTAGTGGCTGCTCTCTAAAATGAATGATGACCTTTTAGGACTAAGAACTGTCTCAGCATGCAGCGGTGCAGAATTGTTCTTGAACAAGCATTTTAAACTCGGTTCAGCTTTTCTCTCTGGTCTAAGGCCAACAAAAAAGGAATCTGAGTTCCAGTGTTAAAACCCAAGCATTTCCTCTCTCAGTTCAACATTATCTGACGTTGGGATTGTGCTCTTTAATAGTGCCAGTGCAGCATTTTTGAGAGGTACCGCACTAACACCTGCATGGTGGACAATGCAGACAGCAGAGGCAAATGAAGCTATATTGATACAAGCCAGGAATAGGCCAGTTTAGATGAATCCACAGAAGAATATGCACCATTTAAAATCAGACTTTTAAAAAAAATTATTTAGTTAACCTTAGAAAAACTTCTTGTGTAGAAAAAGCCTTAGTGATAGCTCTTTCTGTTACAGAAATGTCTGAATCCTGAATCGGGGATCATTGTCTAAATTTCACACAAGGAAAATGAAAAGTTATTGTTCCAAAGAGCTTCTGACCTAGTTGTCTAATTAGACTATAAGCAATTAAACAAGACAAATTGGATGACAAGGTGGTCATCAGTGTGCCTTCACTGGATTATTTTTCCTACCATTTCTATTAGCTTTGTGATGTTAGAGGCACAGAGAGTGATGTGAAGAATGTAGAATGGGAGAGAAATCTGTAAATCCTGTCTCTGCAAATGTCCTCTGGTTTCAGCCCTGTGCTTTGTATATTTGCTGTAATCCTGATGCTGGATTTGCCCTTCTGGAGTTCACAGCTGTGATAAAGTTGTTATCCTTTTGCCATTTAATAATGCTTATCAAATAATTACTGGAGAAGTTGTGAGGCTCTTGTGTCAGCTTGGCTTCCTTGTGTTACAGGAATCCAAGGAGTAGTGGATGCCTACCGCCAGATCCTGCCTCAGATCCGACTCTATGGGCCAACCAATTTCTCTCCTATAATAAACCATGTGGCGAGATTTGCGGCGCACTCGGTACAACAAGGAACGGCTTCGGTGAGTGCACGTCCTTTCCTGTGGATCTGCACTGGGATGATGTTCATGTTTTCCATGTTTGTGGAACGGTGAAGTGATGTTGTCTTCCTTCCTCAAGATACCAAGTTTGGTCATCTCCTACCAGCCTACTGAGAGGTTGTCAGTACTCTCTTGGTACATACCGATACACACCTTCTACTTGGCAGAAGTAGACACTAGTTTTTATTGCTGAAATTATGTTTATTCCTCTTTTTCAGTTTGCTGGTGTTGTACTCAGTATTGAAATCTGCAGGGGTGCTCTGTTGGCTTTTAGATCAGTTGGACTCTGTCAGCAGTTGCCTCAGTCTAACCTCTCTTGCTGAGCTCCGTCACCTGTAGGGAATGCATATGGTATAGAGGGGCCCTATATATTTTATTCCAAAGAATTTTGCTCTCAAGAACCTACACAAAGACAGCCTCCAAGAAAAGTATCAGAGGGCTTGACTGTCTGTTCCACCATGGTGGCATGCAGTTTCTGGTTATCTAGAGGACCAGATTAACAAAGGGGTCTGAGAACAGTTAAATCAATACATTAGGTTCCTGGAGAGCATCCATGTACCCTACAGCTGTGTTGTATGTCCCATTTGTGTGCTTGCATGGCCATGGTGGCTGGTAAAATTTTACTCCATTTCCTTAAACTTCATTCCTTTTGCTTAAGGAATTCCTTACAGATGTAACTAATTCCACTTTGCGAGAGCAATCAGAAGGAATTTTGGTGTACACTCTGGTACTTGCTTTCTGATCTACCTGTTTCAGTATTTTCGGTTCCACTTACAGTTGTGTGTATGTCAAATACATTTCCCATACTGTAAGGTGCTTGGTCTAGAGAGATCAGTTTCTTACATTTCTGAGGGTAGTTTATAGCTTCCCAACACTTTGGGGTAATCTTATTTTTATATGATATTTAACGTATAAAGATATATCATTAGGTGTTAAATGTTAAATATACAGTTGGAAAACTATTTAAATAAAGAATCTGTCAGTAATGGAGTACATGTTAACACTTGTGTTAACTGGACTTTGGAATTGAAAATTCAGTTTTCTTTGTGTGTGTGTGTCATTTTTTGTTTTCATTTTAAGTCTGTAGATAGCTGCTATAATACAGTGGTTGCTCATTTCAGAACTAAACCTTAGCCTCTGGAAAAAGAAGAAAATTTTAAACACTTTACCATGCTAAGAAGTTGGCTTGAGTTACCACCTTCTTTGTAGAAAAGTTCCTGTATTCTTCCTCTCTTAATCTCTAGCATGGCTTTATGTCATGACATTTGTCACTGCTGTGTCTTGAGATTTCTAATACTTTAAATTATTGGTAACTAAAAAGGCTTTTTGAGTTACACTCCAGGGATATTAAAATTGAACTTTAACCTTTTTGAGATGTCAATAAGTAAAGCAGCATCGACCACTGAATTTTGTATGCAGTTTTGTTGATTTAGTAGTACTTTGCCCATCTCTATTCTGACAATTGATGTAGTTCTTTATAAATTGACTTATAATTTTAAAATCTTTTTTCTAGTGCAAAGTGCACAGTGAAAATTGTAATGCATTGAAAAAATGGGAATAAATGTGTTTTTTCTAATGTTCTAGTTTTGTCTTACCTACAGCACCATCTGATTTCTAAGAATAAGAAATTGCTCCATCTGCCTTCAGTTACATGAGCTTTGGTGTTGAATTCCCTAACTGGGTGTTTCCTAATGTTTTTCAGCAATATTTTATCTTGCTGATCATCACAGATGGAGAGATCACCGATCTGGACCAAACTAGGCAAGCGATTGTTAATGCCTCTTATCTGCCAATGTCCATCATTATTGTTGGAGTTGGTGAAGCTGATTTCAAAGCAATGGAGTTCCTTGATGGAGACAATGGTGTCCTGAAGTCCCCGACAGGAGAGCCAGCTGCACGAGACATTGTCCAGTTTGTGCCTTTCCAACAGTTCAAAAACGTAAGTTGTGTTTAACTTCAGAAGAGTCCTGGTGGCAGTGTGTATGCAGGTAGTACACCTGGAAAACAAGTGTGAGTCTGGACAGGGCAGCAAGCTGTGTGCTCAGAGGGCTTGTCCCAGTGAGAGCTGTTTGCTTCTGTGCTTGAGCCAGTGTGTCTTGTCACAGCTCTCTTGGGGCGTTTTGCAGAGCTCTCCTTGTACCATTGGTTTAGTGTGCTATCTCTTGGCTATTATAGAGGTAAAGGGGATGTTTTCTTTCCTGGGGTGTGAACATTTAGGCAAGGAAATGAGATCATATTGACAATCTCTGAGTCCCATGAGAGATTTCAGACTCTTTCCTGCTGTTGAAAGCAGTCCTGTCGTTCCTCAGCTTCTCCCTACTTCTACAGTTGGCACTAGCATTTGTGCATGTTGCACAGTGAATTGGGTTGAAGGGTGGAATCAAGTGAAAACACATAATAAGAGAAATTGTTAGTGGCTGGGGCAGGTTCCCACTCGGATCGGGGCCATATAAAGGCTGTGTGAGCCTGGGCTTGAGGTGGTGGCAGTGCAGGGGTGGGAACAAGGGATTTTCATCAGCAGTCCTCGCCGAGGCTGACTAGAAGTGTTCCTAAAGCTGCAGCAAGGAACTCTTGAAATGGGGAGTTAGATGTGGCAGGGAGGGGGGGGCTGCACTCTGAATCTGCAAGAGTTTGTCACTGGGTGATAAGCACTTTCTCTGCAGTATTTCTCATTTATTCCCCCTGTTCTCGCAGGCTCCCCGGGAAGCACTTTCCCAGACGGTTCTGGCTGAAGTGCCGAAGCAGCTGGTGTCGTACTATAAATGGCAGGGATGGCCACCTGTGAAACCACTGGAAATAAAGAAGGTGTAGATTGCAGCCTGACCACCTGTTTTGGGGTGAAGAGCTGTCTGCACCCACACTCTGCCTGGCGTGGTGGGTGGGTGCTCAGTGTCTTGAGTTTGTACCATTCACACTAATTCTCTTATCAGCTTGTGCTGTGTCTTTGATCTTTCCTGTTCCTAATCAAAAGGGATGTAAATGGAGGAAAAAACCACAACAGCTAGCAGGTTTTGTCACAGAAAAATGGGCCTTGTTATTTTTCCACCTTGTGACAGTGACACGTGGTACCACGCATCATCGCTTGAGAGGGCCCATCCACTGCTTGGGGTCAGTGTGAGCGTGTGCCCCGACTGCTCCTGCTTCAGCACTGAGTTTGGCAGGAGAAGTACTGCAGTTGTGCTTGCTGTAATGATACTTATCATTGATGTGTTCCTTGAAAGGTGGTTTTTTTCCTTCTGTCAAGCTGCCGTGGGAATGGGGACCCTTCTCATTGGTACCAAAGTTGGTTGATGCCTGAGACAGTAGCTCCTCTTGTGCCTTCATAAAGTGCCAGTATATTTTTATACATAGAGGTTAATTTTTAAATTTCAGTGAGCATACTTTGCAATCTTCTTTTTAAACACATTTTTTTTATTGCTTTTATGGTGACCTCTTGCTTGGAGCCACCATTGCAATTTAAGAACACTGCACTTTGCTAGTTTGTGGCGGGATTAATCATTAGTTAATCAGGGGTGGTGTGGGATTAATGAGTCACATTAATGTGACTTTCAAAATCCATCAACATGGAAACATGGAAATAAAGATGCTTTGAGTGACTCCTCTGTGTTATAGAAGGTAGGAAATGAAGTGGTTAGCTCTTTGGAACTCCAGAGAGGTGCCTCCTTGTCCTCAGAGATGTCTGTTACGTGGTCTGGGGACTAGAACGGGCATGTCATTTTGAGAGACTGGTAGAGATAAAGAAATTTGGGTGTGTGATTGCAGTACTAGTGGTCATCACTTTCAGTTTCGTAAAAGTAAATTATCTGCTTTGACATACATAACATGTCTGTACTCATTTATTTTCTAAGCTTTTCCTTTTGCTTTCCAGTAGTGTGGTTGTTTGGTTTGTGGAAGGTCTTTACTATAGTACCAGCCTGGTGGTGATTTGAGTTTGCTGAGGTTGAGTGTGATCAGCTGCACAAGCAGAGCAAGTCTGTCATTGTTTGTTACCTGTTAATCACTAAGACTGCTGAATGTATATCCCGCAGCCCTGTCCTGCAATAAGGTTGAGCTGTCTCTTTACTGTGAAATTCTGAAGGAACTTGTGCATTCTACCAGGTAAACCAGGAAACGGTAAGAATACGTTGGAACACTGCCAATTCAGGCTCTGAAACTGGTAGGTTACAAGTCTGTGTGAAAGTAGAACCTGGGTTTGAATCCATGCCCTTGGCTACACTAGTTGTTCTGGACAGTACCTGCCACTAAGCTAGTATGTAGCTTGTGCTTTAAGGGTTGTGGGTCTAGAACTGCTGCTGAGCAAAGATGAATTTGTAGTACTCTTTTATTCAAGCTTAGTTTTGACCATAGAATTGTCTGGGTTGGAAAGGACCTTTAAGATCATCTAGTCCAGCCATCAACCCAACCCTGATAGAACACCATCACTAACCCATGTCACTAAGTGCTATGTCAACCCATACCCAGGGATGGTGCCTCAACCCATTCCCTGGGCAGCCCATTCCAAGGCTTCAGAACCCTTTCCAGGTAAAAATGGTTCCCAGTATCCATCTGAACCTCCCCTGGGGCAACTTGAGGCTGTTTCCTCTTGTACTGTCGCTTATTCCTTGGGAGAAGAGACCGACCCCCCCTGGCTACACTCTCAGGGAGTTGGAGAGAGTGAGAAGGTCTCCCCTCAGCCTCCTTTTCTCCAGGCTGAACACCCGCAGCTCCCTCAGCCTCTCCTCACAAGACTTGTGCTCCAGACCCCTCACCAGCTCCATTGCCCTTCTCTGGACACGCTTCAGCCCCTCAATGTCTTTCTTGTGGTGAGGGGTCCACAACTGGACACAGTACTCGGGGTGGGGCATCACCAGTGGGGACCAGTACAGGGGGACAATCACCTCTCAGGTCCTACTCCCCACGCTGTTCCTGACACAGGACAGGATGCTGGTGGCCTTCTTGG
>BJBW01012686.1:0-16225 GCA_004320125.1 Scolopax mira | reverse complement strand
AGCATGTCAGAGCATGCCTCTCAGGACTGCATCCAGTCGGGTCTTGAAAATCTCCAGAGAAGGGGACTCCACAACCTCCCTGGGCAGCCTGTTCCAGGGCTCTGTCACCCTCACCGTGAAAAAGTTTTTCCTGATATTCAAGTGGAATCTTCATCATGAGAAGTGTTTTTCATTTGTCGACAATGTTTATTAAAAAATTGTAAGATGGAGATCAGCACAGGTCTACACATGAGAAATCAAACAGCATGGTTTCTATGGCAGTGCTGAAAGTAAACTGCTTTACTGAATCCTTTAATACAGATTCCTTCTTACGAAGCCGGTCGAGTTCTGATCATGAAGCTACAGCTATGATGAAAGCTCAGTTCATGAGTCTCTGGGATGGACTGGACACTGATTATAACTGCCAAGTAAGTACACGGGAGGGTGGGAAAAGTAATGTGATTCTCCCCTCTGTTGCTGTGTGTTCAGCCGTTTGGGAAGAGTAGCAGATTGCTTGTAGCAGTAATTGCCAAAAGAGTTTCTTTCCTTGTCAGTGTTAGTATTATGGGAATGAGATGAGTTATATTATAGATCATTTTTCTTCTTAAGAAGATTGTTTTTGTAGCTGTTTTGGTTTTAATTAAGAGGTATTATTTTTACAAGTGTCTTAAGTCTCAATAATATAGCTGTATAGTTTGAGTTGTCGAAATTAAGATTTTTTTATACTGTTTTGAGAAGCATTTTGTCAACAATCTTTGATTTCAGGAAAGGTGCATTAGACAAGCACCAGATTCTGCAGTTAATCTTAAAGGGTAGAGAAGTTGATATTATCCAAAGGCAGGTTCTGTTAAATGGAACCATGCTTCCATCTTGTTATTCCTGTACACTTCCACTCCCCTCTCATAATCTTAGTGTAATAATTGTATTTTGGAGAAAAAAAATGTAAAAGTTGCTGGTGCTGTAAAAACAAAACAAACATTTTTGTTTTGAAATAAATTACTTGAATATAGCATAGAAGAAAGCCTGCTTGGTATGTTTCTGAACTGACACCTGGAGCAATCTTTTAAAGGCCTTTTAAAAGGATGTGTGCTCTCCAATTTTAAAGTTTTCAGTCTTTTTAATCTGCATTTTTCTGAGAATGGGTTCTGATGCTCTGATGCCCATTAGTTCTTTCTTTGTAAAATCCGTTTTTCCTCCTCTCTCAAAATTGTGCTGAAGATTTATTTTCAGTTGATATTTTGAAAAACTGATTAGAACACAGTGAATATATATACTGTGAGCTTTTAAAGCAGAGTGTCTGCTAACCATTAATAAGAGGCCAATGGTATAAATACTTAACTGGAAGCTAATATGATCTTGCAAACACACATGTCTTCCAGTGTTTGAATGTATTATGTTTTTTTTCCCCAACACACTGGCAGCTTTTCAGAGCAAGTCAAATTGTTCATTCCCCGTGGTCTTACCCATCTCTGGGGTTCAGCATGCAGAGCCTGAACGAGTCACTCTTGTCCCTTACAAGAGTGGTAGCAGGGAGCCACCCAGGTAAAAGGTGATGCAAACAATTGGCTGGAGACATTGCAAGGGTTGATTCAGGTTTCTGGGGAGTTTTTCATCAGGAGTATTTTGTTTCAATACTGTATTTCAGGCTCCTCCCCAACCTGTCACTGCATTTCAAGAAGTGTTCTTTGTGATGGTTTTCACATTTGCATTGTCTCTGTTTTTGACAGCCAGCTCACTGGGCTCTTTTGTTAATTATGGATGTTCACTTGGGAGATTTGGGCTGCTTGTCTGATTCTTGCCAAACAAATTTCCTTTTAATAAGGACTAAATTTGGCTTTTGTTAAGTAACAGAAATTCCAAATGCTAGAAGGGAATTGTCAATAAGCACTGTGATGAGTGTTATTTGTTCCTGTGTTGATTGCCCCTGAAAACCATGATCAGCTTTGGGCTGAACCTGCCACGGATGTATTCTGGAGCCCATCAGGAACTTGAGGCAGAGTGCCTGGAAAACAGAGCTGTGCTGCTCGAAGGGGCAGGGCAGGTCTGGAGGCTCCGTACCAGCTGTGTTGCTGCCCCCGGGGGTTCCGCCTTCGCAGAATGTGTAGACAAAGCCCGTTTTGGGAAGGCTTCTCGGCTCTGGTAGCACAGGGGGAGCAAAATGGGGTCCAACGTTGGGCCTCGATACAGACCCTGGAGATGTGCAGTGTGAGTACAGCGATGCAGCTTCAGCCAAGCATCAGCATGTGTCTTCCTAGACGGTGAAGGCTGCTGGAGGAGCCCGAGCGAGAAATGTGCCTTTTGGCCTTTTCTGTGCACAGCCAATTTGCCACCGTATAATGAAGCCTCTAGGTGGCAGGGTGGCTCTGCTCCGGGACACGGGCCAGCCCGGCCAGGGGCTGCCAGAGCTGCCAGGGCTCATGCGGAACAGTGACCCCAGACAAAAGACCAGAAGCACGTCAGGAACCTGTATCGGTACGAGATTTATTTCCCCGACACTTTTCACTTTCATGTCTGGGTATTTACAATGTACATAACTTACAAAAACAAGGCTGATGTGAGTGGGAAGTAAATTTGTTCTTAAACTAATAACTGGAACGTGGTTAAATGAGGTAAATACTCTCCCTGTATTGAATTTGGCTTGTGCACATCTAATGCACTGCTGTTACAGTATACCCTTCCATATGGGTTCTTACTGACTTTTAATGCCTTTTTTTTAATGCTTAAAAAGAAACAACATCTTAGTGCATGCGAGAGCTGCCAGTTTGCTTGTCCTGCTGAACTTCATGGCTTGTTTCCACACGGCACAACAAAGACACATTTTTTAATACCTTATCAAAATGCCTCCTTTCGAGCTACCTCCAGACCACCAGGAACTAAGGAGACGTTGCCAAGACTTACAAGCAGAAGCCTTGGGTTACTGCTTAGAGTTCAAGCTTTGAAATTGAGCTCAGGAGGCATCAGACCAATGTAAAAATCTGGTACGCTGTGGTACCAATGCTCTCCTAAGATGCCTGCTTAAATCTACTTGCTGAAATCAGTACTGAGAAACCTTGTGTAACTTCTTTAAATGTCGATGTTCTTGATAAAGGGTGAAAGAGTCACATGTTTGGTTTTGAAACTCCAATATGGCGATGTTTTCAAAAGCTGGTTTCAGGCTGACTGGTTTTTTCTGTTGGTGTATGCAGGTAATAGTGATGGGAGCCACCAACCGTCCTCAGGACCTTGACTCTGCAATCATGAGAAGAATGCCAACCCGGTTTCACATCAACCAGCCTGTAAGTCATGCCGGGTTTGCCTGAACAGTGTACCCAGAGGATGAGCTATAGGCAGGCTCCTTACAGACAGGGAATGTGTGTCTCTGTGTTGTTTTTTTTCAAAGAAATAGTGACTTACTTTGATCTGGTTTTAGATTTTTAGAAGCACATATATAACTTGGCTTTTTAAAGTGAAGTTTTTCACAGAAATCTGGATTCCTTGAGTCTTTCATCTGAAACGATGCCATGTGCTCTGAGAGCTTCTCTCCCATTTTCTTATAAGAACTGAGTGGCTCAAACACTGCACTCTGGAAAGAGCTTAATTGTAACTTGAAAACAACCACAAAAAGCACAAAAATGACTGCATGTACCTGCTTACAGGGCAGAGAGGCACCCAGGTCAGATAATGTCAAGGGGCCAGTACATACTGACCTTTTATTCATATTTATAACTTCTGGATACACAGTATTTAGTTTTCAAGGAGAGAAGAGGGAATGAAATCTGCATATCAAAGCCTACATTCTGCTCAAGCCTTTCCACAGCCAGGTGCAGCAAGCAATCTGGAAAACTTTTTATTCTGCTTATGGTTTATGCCAAACAGGTATAATTAAGGCCTTTATCAATTTGGCGAGCCATCACAAGGTTACCTTTACTAGTAACCTTTACTAGTTACCTTTACTTAGTTTTGCTATTGCCATGCTTTTCAAGGTATTTTAGTCTCTTTTGAATTCTTGGTCATATCACAGACATTTTTGTATCAAAGAGTTCAGTTGTGGTTTTCATTATTCCATTCTGGCTACAGAAATGCCCTTCATTACTTGTTTGGGGTTATTTTTCAAAAACTTAGAGACAAAGCTGGAGGAGTAAAGCCCTTATTGATTGTGCAAGAGAGTAGTCATGTTCCCAGAACTGTCTTGTTTGAACTGGCTTTCACTCCTTGTGGGTGGATACTTCTTGAAAGAAAGCATGTTTAACTCAGTAACTGCTTTTCTGCAATGCCTGCCCATGGGGTTTCCTGCACCTTGCTCGTCTTCAAGTGTTCCTTGGATTAGTAAGGGGCGAGGATGTGCGTTTTAGTACTTTGTCGAGTCTATCTATCAAGAACAATTATTAGAAGAGTGAATTGTCTGCAGGTAAGAGTGCCTCGGGGCATTACAGGCATTGGTAATTCCTGTGCTGTGGGTTGGAGGTGTGCACAGGGAGTATTGCTGTGGAGTAACTAAAGCCCTGCAGATTTTAAAACTAAGTTTGAGATGAAAAGGCTCGTAGTTCCTCATGAGAAATTATCTGCAAGGCAGAGGGAAATGGAAGGAGTATTTTTTGAGACAGACTATCTTTGAGGTAGTTTTTTCCCTTTTTAAATGAAAGTGAATATAGAGAAAGTTTGGTTTGGGGAGACACAAGTCTCATTGGTGCCTACGTTTTACCTTGCTTATGAAGGATATGCTCAGGATTTAAATGTTTCTTTCAATAATCCTATAACGGTATGTGATTTATATTGCTTAAAATTTCCAAGAATTGTCTGTAGGATTAGATTTTTATCTTTTATTTTCTTTCTTTTTTTTTTTTTTTAAGCAGAACAGTTTATCCTCTTCATCTGATTTAGAAAATTATTGAGAGCATCCTGTAGATCTCGGTAGTCTGCCCTCCATTAATGATGATGGCAAAACTTTAGAGACAGCTTAGGGCAATGTAAGACTACAATGTAAGTCAGTGCATTTTCTCTCTCCTTGTAGTTAGTGTAGTTAGTATTGAGTTAGACTCAGTAACTCAAATGCTTAGTTTCGTGTGCTTCTGGAGTCAGAATACCCTAGATCTCATTTTTCTGAGTGATTTGCCATCAGTTTAGTTACCTTGGTGTATGTCACATCTCTCATTTGAGGGATTAGCTTGTGTCACTGAACTGTGACCAAAAGCCCATGCAGTGCAAAATTGAGATCAATGATACATGTATTTTATTTTTTTTGTAACTTTAATCTCTTTCGTTTAAGGCTCTGAAACAAAGAGAAGCCATCTTGAAGCTGATTTTGAAAAATGAAAATGTAAGTTTACTTCTTTAATGGTTAACTTGCTGTATTACTGTTTTCATGAGTGCAAGCTCTGGAGTTGCAGAAAACAACTGACGTCTTGGAGTAAGGTAGAGATTATTTATAAGGGTATTTATGATTATAATTTAGGACTCTTGTGTGGATTTAGGTGTGGCATTAAACTGAAGCAGTAGAGTTGCCCGCTGGTCTAAGCATGAGCCTCAGTCAGAGCAGCAATCTTGGAGAAGCACCATCTCCAAGGAAAATGACTTGATTTTTCTGTGTCCATTTTCTTGTTATATAACAAGATAATACATTTATCTCTCTAGAGATGCTGAAGGTGAATCATGTTTGGAAATTGCTTTAAGCAGTGAAAGAAATCATGAAGTGGGGTGTAGAGATACTGCTTTTGTTTTTTTTTTAAACTCTGTACAGTCTATTGGCTCAGGTCAGGAAAGGAGGAATTTTCTGACAATGCTGCTTTTTGCGCTTTTCCATAGTTCATATTTGCTGTAGATGTTGTTACTAATATTGTAGGGTGTTCATGTCACCATCTGCGTTCCAAGATGCAGGGAAGGAGTATCTGTGAGCACATCTGGTGTCTGTTGGCAGGATATGGGACCTGCATTATCAGAGGATCCTGCCCAATTTAGTCTGCAGCACTAGTTGTCTTAAATTTTATGTTGCAAAGTGTCTTTTGATTGAGATGTATCCTAACACCTATTGTTTGTTAGTAAAATCAACTTAGATTTTTCAAGAGACCTAAAAATCATTGCCAATGGCTGAGATGTTGGATTGCTGTGTAGGATTAGAACATAGGTTGGCTTTTTTGTAAAATACTCAGACATAGATATGGAAACAGAACAGAGGTAAAATGCTGAAGGAGTTGTGGAGGAAGAGCTGACCTGTTTGCAGTAAAATATCAAGCAGTTGTTCACCATCTTAGCAACTGGGTTACCTGGTGAGCTTCTGCACAGCCGCTGTTAGGGAGATGCGCCAAGTAACAGACATGAATGTTGGCTCCCTGAATACCTGCAGCCCTTCCACGCAGGTGGACACTTCCACTTTCTGGACAACTTCCAGTGCAAGTTCCTGTATACAGTAGGAGCAGTTGTGCAGTAGCTCACCAGGTAACCCAGTTGCTAAGATGGTGAACAACTGCTTTTGAAGTCCTTACCCTTCTCTGAAAGGCGGCAATAACAAAACATAACTATGACAGGAACTTTCTCCAGCTTTACTCTGTTGTCTGTAGATAAAAATATGCATATAGGGTCTGATCGAGCCCTTTCACAAAATAAAGCAGTGCTGTTGCAGGAAACTTGTGTGGATGCTTGGGAAATGGAGTCGTTTTTTTTCTGTGATCCAGTTTCTGCCACCCAATAGGCTTCCAGAACCACACGGGAGCTTCATCAGTAGCAGAATATACCAATATGATGG
Source organism: Scolopax mira (assembly GCA_004320125.1). Classification (NCBI taxonomy): domain Eukaryota; kingdom Metazoa; phylum Chordata; class Aves; order Charadriiformes; family Scolopacidae; genus Scolopax; species Scolopax mira. The sequence continues at coordinate 9,528 of BJBW01012686.1, read as the reverse complement.
TTTGCTTCTGGTTGCCTGTGGGATTTTTCTATTTATGAGCTACAGAGTTGTACAAGATGAAGCATCGGTACTGAAATGAACTACTTGGAGGGTTCAAAGTCTAAGTTAAAGTTAAAAGTTAAAATAATTTTCTTTTAGCTCTCAAAAAAATTCAAGACTGAAAACAGGCAGGTAAAAGTACTCGGAGGTGGCTGTTTCTTGTTCTTGGTGAACAAAAGTAAGTGCCTTCAGAGTTTTCATGCTCTGACCCTTTTTTTTTGGGCAGGTGGACAGGCGTGTCGATCTCCTTGAAGTTGCTAAAGAGACTGACGGCTTCTCAGGCAGCGATCTGAAAGAAATGTGCCGGGACGCGGCGCTCCTCTGTGTCAGGGAATACGTTAACTCCACCTGTGAAGAAGAGAGGTTCGTGTCTTTATGAGAGCTGAACAACAGTTGTGAGTGCTCCTGGTGCTGCATGCTGCCCAATAACTACCTTGTATTTTCTCATTTGAGTTGCAAATTTATAGAGGTTTAGAAAACCTCGCTATGAGTCAGAGAAAGCAGGAATACTCTCTTTCTTGACAAATTGCCACAATACAATGAAAAGACTCAACAAATAAGTTGCATTTATTCATTTTGACTATGATAATAAAACTTTGTTCCAAGGTGTCAAGCTTGAGGTGGCACGAACCAACAAAAGAGTGGTCGTGCTGCAGTATATTTCGTGCTGGTAACGCTCTTGACTCAGGTGTGTAAGTCCCTTGGCTGTGCTGTTCCTCTGATTTTCTCCTGTACTTGCCTGTAACGTGCCCATGGAAGGGCCGTGTTTCCAGTGTCAGAGCTGCTGTTCTCAATTACTTCTCATTGTTTGAACAGCTGTTACAGAGTACCTGAATCATTACCTTGCTTTTTTTTCCCCTTTCTGTTAAAGCCATGACGAAGATGAAATTCGGCCCGTGCAGCAGCAGGATCTCCACAGGGCAATTGAGAAGATGAGAAAATCGAAGGACGCCACGCTGCAGAACGTTCTGATGCACGTTAGTTTAGATTAAGACAAAAGAGTGCATTTGCTGTTTCTGATGTGATTTAGTTTGACTTCTGTAATCGATTAGCAAAAAACAACGTCAGGGGGTGGGAGCAGGGATGTTCCTTTAATAAGGGAGTTTTGTTTCTGGAATTGTTTTTATACAACAAATTCTAAGTTATTGAAATTTCGTCACGTGCAACTAGAGGTGTAACAATAGATCACAAAGTGGAACAATTACAGCCCAGACCAAGAGCAACTGCCTGTGTCTTGCCCCATAATGGATACACGGTGTAGCCTTAACGCAGGTTCTGAGGTGGAGCCTGGGTTCAGCAGGTCACTGGGAGGGGAGACAATCCATTACCAGTTTGTGTATATATGTACGAGCGTATGCGTGTATTAAATGTATATATCCACACCTTTTTTTATATATAGACATAATCTGTAGATAACTTGAGTACGGAAAATCTTTTCTACTTACTGAATCAAACCAAATCAGAAGATACATAGATTAAGAGTCATCGGTACTCGGTTCACACTTACTGCTTGCTTTTAGCAGCAAATACAAAGAGAGAAATTCTGCTTCTAGAATAACTTGCAGGCAAAATTTGAGATGTTTTGAGATTTTTCTTTCACATAACCACTTGAAATCTGGTGCCATTTAGGAAAGGTAGTGAACTACTGTAAAAATGTTTGAATACTGTTCATTTTTTATGAATTCTGCTTTTTGAGCCTTTTTAAATGAATGCTGTTTTTATTTTTTCCTCAATGTGAGTAATTAGAGTAGAATCTTAATTGCTCTTTCATAAAGCCCCACCTATTATAAGCTCTCTGAAACTGGCTTTCTGCTCTGTCACACATGGTGAGGAGGGCTTGCTGTGTGTCCTCGGGCAGACCTGCTGCTGCGCTGTCCCCTGGAGTGTCACGTGGCTGCTGCGAGGCCAGGGGAGGTTCTGTGACACTCTGCTCTGTCAGAAGAGAAGGGAATGGGGTTTAGGCTTATAAATGTGATTTAGGGATGTTCTGCCGTACTTGCTGGTAACAGTTTTAGTAAGCTCATGTACGTTATGTAGCGTTAGAGGCTAAAGGGTTAAAAATTTAAGTGGTAAAAGTGTTTCGGTGAAGTTATTGTCAGTAGGTTTTCAATAACTTGATTTTTCTTCTTCCAACTTTTTGAATTGTGCACTAATTCAACAGCACTGTGGCAGGGGGCTTGTTCCAGCCCGGGGGTGGCAGGGGGTGCCCCCGCTCCGCTGGCTGAGGAGGGAAGGGAAGCCAGAGCTGCCCCTGTGAAAGGGGGGGCGAAGCGAAGGCGGCCGGAGCCACCCCTGGACAGGTCAGGCACGGGTGGCCATTCCCACTCAGCACAGCTTTTCACTGGTGTCCTTTCCTCTGGCACACTGCTTGTGCAGTGCACCAGCTGCACGAGGCCTTTCTTTCACCCAGTTTTATCTCCTTAGGTACCAAACATGGGGGTTGAGGGTTTTGGTTTGGTTTGGTTTTAAAAATTACTTTGGTTTTTGGTGTGTGGGGGAAAGTCTATGGTAAATGCATATTGCTTAAAAACAAGGCCGTAGTTCCTTGGGCACACCAGAATGTACCGGGCTGTAGGAACCTAGAAAGCCTGGGACCTGGAATGGTGGGACCTGGAATGGTACCCCCCAGGTCCCAGCGGGAGTGGCCGGGCAGGGAGGGGTGATGCCAGCTCTGGGAGAGCCCCAGGACAAGGACTAGCCTTAAAATGCAGACAGTGCTTCCTACTGGACGTTGGATTCTGGGGAGCTTGGAAATGAGGTGGGTGCCAGGTGAAATTCTCCAGCCATTCGGTTCCTTCTCAGTGCCTGCTCTGACCCACGTTCTCCCAGCCCCTCAGGGCAGTTACGGCTGGGAAATGCCAGGGGCTGCCATAATGTCCTGCACCCCCATCCTTAGTCAGGGTCCTTCCTCCTCACTGGAGGTCCTGTGCAGGCTGCTGATGAACACTCGCTGATTGGTTTCAGTAGAGTGTAAAGCGTGTTCTTGAGTGAGTGAAAATGCCAATGGGTGCATGGGAATAAGAACAAACCCTGGGTGGTTTGCAGGTGCCTGGGGCATCCTGTGGTCACAGCACAGCTCTGATCTCCCTCCTGCCTGTTTCTCCAGAAAACTGGCTGTTCAGGTGCTGGCTGGAGCTCACCTTGGCCTTGTAAGCACAGGTGTAGTGCATAGCTGCAGGCTTCAGGGACTGATTTTTTTGCAAGGCCAAGGGGTTAGTTCTAATTGCCTGAGGATGGCTCCCACCTGGAGCATCATTTCTTTTTTTCCAAGGACTTTTCCACTTGCCTGCTCCTGCTGTTGCTTCGGGAGCCCTTGCCAAAGCACAGCCCCTCCTGGCAGTTTGCTGCAGAGGCTGGGTTTGTCGTGCAGGAAGGTGCCTGCTTTAATTCCATGTCTCCAGCTCTTTGGTACGGGCTCCTCACCCTTTGAGTCCCAGCTCTCCTTAGCGTTTCACAGGTGTGGGCCCTGCTGAGACACCAAGCCCTGTGTGAGGAAGCGGGTCTGGCAGGAAGACACACAGACATTCTGACCAGAGGAGTTGTTGGGTGTTTAGGACCCTGTGGCTTGTGCCCAGGGGCACCGAGCATCGTCCCTGGGCTGGAAAGCAGCTAATGGTGCCAGTCTGCGGCAACGCTGCGGCGCAAAGAGAAACCTTTGGCATAGTCTTAAGTAACAGGTAAATAAATGTATTTGTTTGCTCTGTGCTTTCTGTTCATCTGTTTTTCTGTAACCTTCACCAGGGCTTGAATTCCATAAATACAGATTGGTTTTGGGTTTTTTCAAGACTGGCTTGGGCAAGAGCATCTTCTTCCTTGCTGGTGCTTTGGAAACCCGGGCTGGGGGGGAGCCTGGGGGGGGGGGGGGGCTGTTCACAGCGGGGGGTCCCTCAGGAAGAGAGAAGGACCAACAGCATCATCCCTGACTTCTGCAGGGCATTTAGCAGCAAGAAGGTGCTAGAGTGCCCGTTAACCAGCACAGGAAGGAAGAGCCCCTTCCTCACAGCCCAGCCTGGGCAGCAGGAAGGGAATCGGCTGCGATTTCCCAAAGGCTCTCTCTCTCCAGGCACTGGCTGCAAGGGGGAGGGCAGCCCCAAAACCCAGGGCCCTGTCCCAGCCCCGCCTGAACCACCCGCCCCCCTCTCCCCCCAGAAACCGTCAAGTGAGAGTTAGTTACGTGTATAAATATTTATTTGTAGCAAATTGATTGTATTGCAGCAGAGTATCAAGTTGAGAATATATTCAATCATGAGATGCATCAGTCGAGGTACAAATTCCAGTCTCGTGTCTTATTTAATAAATACACTATAAAACCCCCCGGTCCACCAGCTGCGGTTTAATCAGAGGTAATTAACACACTATGCTATTTTTAAAAGGCAATGCTGTAACCATTTGGATTTACGGCAGGTGGTTGCTTTTTAAATGAATTTTAAAAGAATTGGATTATTCTGAGTGGCAACAGCTATTTCACTACTTAAAATTTACAAATATTGCAATCAGAAAGGGGAGTATTGCTTTTGTCTTCCAGGTCCCTGCCAGAGGGTCTGAGTGTAAAAGGCGCGGGTGCAAGTGTGTGTCCAGCTACTGCCAGGGGTGGTGCAGCATTTTCTGGAGGTATAACACAGCTTTGGGCTCTTTTTCCAAATACTTAAAAAAAAAAAAAAAAAAAAAAAAGAAAAGCCCCCACACCTTTTCTCAAAAGTATTCCCAATGGCATCCCTGCCCTGGGATGCTGTGCCAGGCTGTGGTGGGCAGTGTAGCTCTGTCCTAAGCCACAGGCAGAAGCAGGATTGTTTTTAGGGAGCTCAGCCCCAGCCAGGGTCACCGTGAGAGCTGCCAGTCAGCAGAAAAACTTCATGTACTCCAGCAAAGTCCATCTCGAGGGGTGTGAAAGAAAGGAAAAAAAAAAAAGATTTGCAATAACTTTGCACCAGCCAGAGGTGGGAGCAGCACCAGCCACCAGCTCTCAGCTCAGCCCCCTCCTCCTTGTGCCCACACGGGCAGGAAGGACTTCTCTGCCAGCTGGAACCACCGGCATCACCGGCCCCCAGAGAGCAAAACCAGATGCAGAGGTACCAAACAAAGTAAAACCAGGTCCCCTGTGCCCACGTGGGCCTATGGGTACAGATGAGGGCAAGTGCTGGAGCCACCCCTCGCCTGATGGAGCGGGTGCAGCCACTCAGCCCCCCCTCACACTGCCAGTTTGGGGTTTTGCCTTCAATTTGCCTTTTGGCCGGGAAGGGTGTGGGCAGAGGGTGGTTGGGGATCCAGTCCTGCCAGGTGGGAGGATACCCATGAAAGCAGCATCCCCAGCTTTTGCTTGTTGTCCTAAGTTACCTTGGGGATCTCTGGGCATCTCCCCAGACAGGTCCCCCCACGGGGGTGCCCAGCCGGCCCTGAGCGCTGGGATCACCATGGAAAGCTGAACTGGGAGCACTGGTGATGCTCAGCCCAAAGCTCAGCCTCCGTTTTGACCAGAGAGGTCAAGTAGGAGGGAGGAAGGAAGAACAGTGAAAAATCAACTTTGCCACGAGGAACGGGTGATGGTCAAGGCAGATTTAAAAATTTAAAAAAATATCCTTTTTTAAAAAGGGCATTAAAAAATCCTGCTGTTTGTTAGCAATAAATTGTCCAAGGCACAACCTGGAGGGCAGTGACTGGATCCCTCTCCCCCTCTGGTCAGCAGCTCCTCGCTTCAGCAGCTGCTCCTGCCTCGTCGGGCAGCGCTGGGACAGGGGCAGAAAGGCACTTCTTCATTTTTATCCTATTTTTATCCCGGTGCTGAGGTCCCAGGGCACGCAGCCCTGACAGCACCAAAATGATCCAGCCGACCCACCCCGAGGCCACAGGGGGCTTCCTACCGCTGTGCTCAGCTGGGAACAAAGGGCTCACTGCGTAGTGCCCTCCCCTCCCAGCTCCATGAGGACACTCCCAGCAGCAAGGGGAGAAGGACCAGGCTCAAAGTATTTCTGATTAGTAAAAAACACTCTGACCCAGGTAGGAAAACCCTACAGTCAGAGCACTGGAAATGCCAATAACTGATCTGTGTCAAAGGGAATCAATCAATCATTGCTCACTCTTGAAACAAGTATTTCTAGGAAGGAGGAGGAGCATTAATTCTTCTTTTCCAGGGACTGGTAGTACTCGGTCAGGACTTTCCAGGCTTTGGGGGCCATGAAGCCATCTGGTGGGTTTTCACCTTCCCGAGCAAGCTTCCTCATGCGTGTTCCTGAGATGAAGTCAAAATCATCGTGCCTGCAGCAAAAAACCAGAGATGGGTGAAATCAGCACAACCAGCTCCGCCCGGGAGCCCTCCAGCCCCGGCAGCCCCTGCGGCTCCACTCCCAGCCCGACCCCCCGCAGCAACGGGGCTGCCCTTCTGAGGGGAGCTGCAGTTGTAGGTAGCACACTCCTCCAGCTGCCAGAGGCTGTATTTCTGCTGCCACTCAGTCCCAAAACTGGGTTTCTTACCCTCCCTTGGTGGCCACAAAGGCGCCTCCTTAGTTTCATGCAACCCTCTTACCTCATGCTGCCGCTCTTACCTTTTTGGGTCATAAAAATCCATGGCTTTTTTCAGCTTGTTGTAAGCAGCCACACGGAAGGGGATGATCTCCACCGAGGTCAGGCCTGGCGCCATGCTGAGGACTTTCCCTCCCTGTGTGGGTTCATAGAGGTCCTTCTTGGTCTCAGGGTGAGGCATGCCCGCGGGGTCACGCCCCACGATGTAGAAGTTGGCCCCAGCAATCATGCGAGCTCGGCAGTGCCACTGGACCTGCAAAGGAGAGACACAAGGAGCACGGGCTGAGGGCTGAGCTGCCCTCCCTGGGCCACAGATGACATCCTGGTGATCTACACGCAGGGAGGCAGGAGACGTGTCAGCAGCCAGACTGCAGCTTCTCATAGTGATCCGGCCACCCAGACTCGTCTTCCACTGCTTGGACCTGATGCAATGTCACCGTTCTCCTCAAGACATGGATTTCAAGGGAAACACTGGGGATGGGAACTGGTCTTGTTGCAGTGTGGCAGCAAACGGAGGGAGTGGTTTGCTTTTTGAATCTGCAAAGACAGGGCCCACCAGCCCTCAAGCCCCACAAGGGCAAAGGCTGCCTACCCACCCCTCTCCCTCCTCCTTCAGGTGATGTTTAGCTTCTATTCCATTCATCCCACCAATTTAGGGGCAGAAGGGAAACCACTGGGAGAAAATAAATAAGCCTCCTCACCCAACAGAGGAAAGGTCCCAGCAGTAAAGCCTGTTTCCAGCCCCCTTCTCCCTCAGCTCTCCACGCAGCCCGTGAAGGCACGGGAGCTCTGAGCTCTGCTGGGAGCTGGCAGTGAAGCAGGGAGGGAGCTACTGACCCTCTGCCTTGGCTTCCCGAGGCCGGGCAGGCAGCTGGGCAGCTGGCATCCCCATGGGCAGGCTTCATGCCTGATGGCTACGTTACTGATGGCTACGTTACCTCCGTGGGGCCGGCGTAGAGCATGGGAGAGGGGAAGATTGCAACGATGGTTGACTTGGGGTCCAGGACTTGCTCCTCCAGCACCGCTGCGTGCTGCTTCATCCGCCACTCCAGCGGGACATCGTCATCTTTGGTCCATCCTCCCAGGGGGTGCAGGAGAAGCACAGGGTTTTTGTAACCTCTCTCCAAAAGCTGGCGCCGCGTGTCCTGCATGAGCAGGGCGTGCCCGTTGTGGACAGGGTTGCGCAGCTGAAATGCAAAGATAGCATCTAAAAGGGAAAGATTCAGAGGGTCACAGGCTTGCACTGACCATCAACTGCACATTTCAACAGTCCTAAGATACGTAGATCGTAAGACGTGTGTCCTATCGTAATATCAGCAAGGCCTCTAACACCTTAGATAAGTGTTTCATACACACGGTGCCTCTTCATCACTCTGCCAAGTTTATTTTCATTGCACATCTTTCCTTCGGTATTGATTTCAGTCCTACCAGCTCTCCTACAATGTTTTTAGATGCTACTGGACATCTGCGCTCGGTTCCCTGACTTTGTAAGTGACCTGACACCTCTCCAAGCTTGATGGCACCTTCAGGAAGGCCAATGCTCTCTCCCCAGAGTGAGGGTAGGTGTCTGACGCCTGCCAACCTGCTGGGACAGACACCTGGGAGAAGATACCTGACCTGTCCCTCCCATGTGAAGGCCAAGCACATCAGCACAGAGCTCTACACACTCAGGGTGCAGAAGGAGAAGCTCTGACCTGCCGGGGAGGACACCAGCAGGATGCTCGATGATCTCCAATCTGGTGCTCAGAGATTCCCATTGAGGACACAGCCCATCAAAAGCTCTGTCACTAACCAAGGGGACCCTGCAGCACCGGGTCCTTCCTACTGCTCACCCCACTCGAATAGTCCCATTTTGGGAGCATATAGAAGCAAAAGGGCAAGTGCTGTAATCACAGATCACAGCAATCTCCTGGTGCCAGGCAGGGCACGAAGAGTCGTGTCACTGGAGCTAACCCAGAGCACTCACCAGCGTTCATTTCTCTGAACTTCTGCTTGAGAGCAAGCGGTGTCAGGCGGTACTGGTCCAACCCATCATTCCACTTGATCTTCTCCAGCACAAGGAGGTCTCCACCAACCAGCCAGTCTCCACTCTCCATCACCATCTGTGAACGACCCACACAGCTCAAGTCACTCTGTGTAACCTGGAGCTCTCCCTTTTTAAGGGCTGATGTTCTTTGTACTCCCAGAGAGTAAGTGGGAAGAGATAAGCTGTAAAAATGCAACACCCTTATTGGCTGCCTGTAGATTGAAGCCAAAAGGAGCTTGAGTCTGCCATCTGCAGCATTAGCATTTGGTAGCATCACTGAGATCGTCACACTCCAAGTGCAGGAAAACTTTCAGTTCAATTTCCCCTTCACCTTGCGCTTGTCCTCTCGTGCTCCTGCTGAGCAGCCAGCGCAGCATTAACTCACAACCCTAAAAATTCAGCCCAGCCTGCCTGGGACACAATGGTTCCCCAAGAGGACTTGGGCTTGGATAGGAAACAGGACACCCATGGCCCTCAAAACCTCGGAAAGGCTCAGTTCTCCAACCCCTGCCTGCATTTCATAGAATCATTTGGGGTTGGAAGGGACCTCTGGAGATCATCTAGTCCAACCCCCTGCCAGAGTGGGTCTGCCTAGAGCTCATTGCACAGGAACATGTCCAGGTGGGTTTGGATTGTCTCCAGAGAAGGAAACCCCACCACCTCCCTCGGCAGCCTCTGCCAGGGCTCTGCCACTCTCACAGGAAAGAAGTTCCTCCTTATGTTTAGGTGGAACTTCTTATATTCAAGTCTGTGCCCATTTCCACTTGTCCTGTCACTGGGCACCACTGAGAAAAGACCAGCCCCATCCTCCTGACACCAACCCTTTAAGTATTTGTATGCATTAATTATATCTCCCCTCAGTCTTCTCCAGAACAAAAAGACCCAAGTCCCTCAGCCTCTCCTCATAGGAGAGATGCTCCAGGCCCGTAATCATCTTTGTGGCCCTT
>BJBW01012685.1:27373-84689 GCA_004320125.1 Scolopax mira | reverse complement strand
GGAACATTCCCACATTTTTAAGGTTTCCAGCCATTTGGTACATTTTTCTTTCATCCCTCCATTTTCCTCCCTTTCCCCATCCTGAGGGAGTAAAGGAGAGGAAGAATGATAGAAAATCCATCTTCTCTCCTAACAGAGGCAGTGATTAAAAAGACAGTTTCTATTTAAGAAAACATCCCTCAACAACATAATCTAATTTTACTCAAAACGTTCCTACAATTTTGATTGTTCACCATTTCTAAAGAAACAAACGCGTCTTTTCTAGTTATCAAACCAATCTTTTCTGGCCCGCCTTACGGAGAAACACAGCAAGGCAAAATCTGGTGGAGCTTCATCAGGCCAAGGCGCTTGCTCGTGATGTTACATGTGGCCTGGCCCCATTTGGTCACAATGCAAAATGGACTTCTGTTATCAGCCTCAATACGATGTCAGCTCAGAGAAGGTTGCCAGCATTTATTTATTGCTACTTACTTAAAAGCTAAACTCAGACCCTTTTCTATCTTTACTTTCCAAAGAAAAAGCACGTCCATCTGAATAATGTCACGGTATAGGATATTGTTACAAGTCTGTATATTAGACTGGATTTTCAGGAGCACTGAGTTAGTTTTGCACTTGATGCCTTAAGAGAACCCAGTTTTTGGAGGGAGTGTAACCTTTTATGCCCTGGCATATTAACATTTTCAATAAGCATCACTATATTCATGGAAATTTGTATAAAAACCACAACGCGCACCAGAAACTCTCCTCTACTTTCTTAGACTGGGCTGTTGGGTAAGAAGGAATGAGGAGGAGAAGGACTTGGGGGTGCTGGTGGATGGGAAGCTCACCATGAGCCGGCATCATGCGCTGGCAGCCCAGAAAGCCAACCCCATCCTGGGCTGCATCAAAAGCAGCATGGCCAGCAGGTCACGGGAGGTGATTCTGCCCCTCTACTCTGCGCTCGTGAGACCCCACCTGGAGTCCCGTGTCCAACTTTGGAGTCCTCAACACAAGAAGGACATGGAGTTGTTGGAATAAGTCCAGCAGAGGGTGACGAAGATGCTCAGAGGGCTGGAGCCCCTCTCCTCTGAAGACAGGCTGAGAGAGCTGGGGTTGTTCAGCCTGGAGAAGAGAAGGCTCCGGGGAGACCTCATAGTAGCCTTCCAATATCTGAAAGGAGTCTACAGGAGAGCTGGAGAGGACTCTGTCAGGAAGCGTAGGTGTCAAGACAAGGGGTAATGGTTTTAAAATGGAAGAGGGGAGATTTAGATTAGATACTAGAAAGAAATTCTTTACAGTGAGGGTGGTGAGACACTGGAACATGTTGCCCATAGAGGTTGTGGATGCCCCATCCCTGAAAGTGCTCAAGGCCAGGCTGGATGGGGCTTTGAGCAACCTGGTCTGGTGGGAGGTGTCCCTGCCCATGGCAGGGTGGTTGGAACTCAATGATCTTTAAGGTCCCTTCCAACTCTAACCATTGTGTGATTCTATGACTCCTTGAGAGGACATCTGGAATCTCTGCAAACTGCAGTATTGCAGCTGAAGAGGGACTAGTGGCTTTTCTGCATCTTCACTGATAAGGCAGGAGCTGCTAAATCGTTACACAGCACAGAGTAAATACACACAGCTTGCTGCCATAACAAACTGAGTCAGTTTAACACATTTTAAGAGGAATTCAAAGTAGCCAGATTAGAGTGCCTTCATGCATTTCTGCTGGGAGGTTAGGACAAACTGCTGTTGGAGATGAGAAGACACGCTCCAGGACACGCACTGATCAGGAGATGTTTGTAAATAAGTCTCTCTTTCTCTGTGCTTGAGGGGTTTCCATCTTCCTTGGGAGCCATGTGCATAACTCTCTGCTAGAGGCAGGTTCCAGTGCAGATGGACAATTGCTCCATTCTGTTATGGTAATAATTAGTGTCTTAAATACACTCTGCCGACAGCAGTGAACTATTTTAAAGCCTGTGATAGCCATTACCATCTATGTGTGGTTGACTGGTTTGCCTGTCCAGACACCCTACTGGAGAACTCTTGGCCACATCTCTCATTGTGAAGGCTGAACACCCTCATTGAACGTGCACGTGCCTTCCCAGCAGGCAGGGAAGGAAGATCTAGGAGAGCACTGCCTGATTTTAGGCAGCATTTGTAAGCTGCAAAAAAGCCTTGAAATGAACTCTGATTCAAGCAAAAGTTTGGATACGCTTTCAGCATTGGAAACTCCACTTGAATCTGATGGATGGCTGTATAAAATAAAACATTACAAGCTATCGCTATTTTAGGTACTAAGAACAGAAAAATAACAGGATGCTAATAATAGTCACTGACAATTCAGTGCTGATTTTCACTTGTAGCTCTTGAAAGCACGTGATATTCCTTTACATCCGTGGCTCTCATATCCCTAGCCAGGAAGAAAGCTAAAAGCAGGAGAAACTCTGGAAGAACCCTCTCACCAAAACTGACACCACAAGGAAATAACCTGCAAATTTTGAAAAGATTCAAAGATTCATGGAGTCATCCCAGGAGCTAATTACATTTCAGCAGCCTACCTGCAAATGGCAACAAAAGTATTTTCTTTTAATTAGTTGACTAAGTGAATTACATTTTAAATTAATGATCTTCTCTATATTGCTGTTCATGTCTGCTGGAATTCCAAGGGAGAAAAATCCCTGTCTGTAACATCTCCCTCTCTATCTGTTAATCCCAGGGATGACAGAGTATTACTGGTGAGGTGACTGGAAGAATCTGCCTCTTAATTGGCAATCGATTTCCCTCCAGGCTGGTTAACAGCATTTGCATTACAGTGGAGTAATTTTTTATAATTTGCAAATTGAACATGGAAATCCAAGTTTCAGATGGTATCAAGTGTTTCTTTTCACTTCTCAGCATCTCTGGCATGTTCAGAAAAACACAGCTCCTCCTGTGGGTAGCAGGTGTTGTCATGGCAATCCAGTTTGTTTAGTTTTAAAATTTTTTAATTTAAATGTACTCCCGCATCCTTTCTTTGAGATACATACAGCATGACTCATATCTAGAACCTGTTGCAGAAAACAACTATCTGAACTGATTACTTCTGCTGCAAAAATGAAAATACAGGGTGCTACTTAAAGCTATAAACAACACGACAGAAAAATACTCAAGGGATTGTTTGTTACCCTTTGTTGTAAGAGAGACTGACAAGCTTGGAAAAGTCCTAGTCTCAGCTCTGCCCAAGCTAGGCAATCAGAGCGCATGAGGATTGTTAGATGAGCTAAAAAAAAAAAAACAAGATTTACAGAAGTTTTTGAGGAATTTCACTTGCATTTGATTTTGGGGCATTTCAAGCTTTTTTCCCACAGCTCCCAGGGACTGAGATTATAGATTTCTTTCTAAAACTGGGCTATGCAAGTGATCACAAGACTCAGACCATGCCCCACTGAAGCTGCCTGGGAAAGTGGGGGGCAGTGACCCCATTCTTTCTAGGTGCATACGGTGAGGCAACCTACCACCTACACAGCTTCTGGGGGACAGCCCACCCCATTCCTGACAAATAGCCTTACCCCCAAAGACCAGGCAAGTGGAAGACTTTCCTGAACTGGAGATTTTAGCAAGGCAAAGGCGAAATATTCTCCTGGAGGGGGAAAAAAAAAAGAGGACCTACCTAGAAGACAGGTGATAACAGTGCACTTAACTGTTTTTTGGGAAAAGAAGGGGATGCTTAAAGAAGCAGGGGATCTGGAACAGAAGCAGAAAGATAGTTAGTCATTGCCCTTCCAGAAGTCACAGATGTTGTTAATGCTTTTCTGAGAAGATGACCTGTGCACTGCCAAGGGCTCTGGGAAGTTTCAGTTCACTGTAATGGTGAGAAGAGCTCCTTTATTAGGGAAAAGAGCTTCTCAGTTGCATTAACAGCTGAGCTACTTTCAGCTCAAGGCTCTCTTCATCCTCTACAAAGCCCTAAAACCAAGCATGTTTGATGGGCTGCTTCACAATAACATCCTCCTAGGACACACATGGCTGCAATTATAACCAGGTGGTGATATTTAAGGACATTGTCTTTAAATTGTATATATTTGTGCTTCCCCTGGGGAACTGCCAGTCCAGTCATACCTTCCCACATGAGTTTATTTTCCTGCTCTATATATTGTCAGCCTAAACATTTTCTTTTCATAGCCTTAGAAGAAACATCACACTGTCTATCCAGCACATTCGGTGATGGTGGAGTAAGACTACACAAACAAGCAACAGACAGACAAATCCCAATTTAACATCCAACTGCAAGTACCAGCTAGACAGAAAATACTCCTCACTGGAAAGAGTGCCTTTGAATTCCTTCTCATCAAAACTTTTGCATTTAGGGGGAAAGAGCTGCCAGTCAGTAGAGGATAGGAGTAGGAAAGAGAAAGATACTGATAAACAGGCGTCTGCAACTTCATGAATAGCAAGGTAACTCCTCTGGAAGGTGGATTTGTGTGCACCAGGGGCACAGGAGGAAAGGCAGACTACGTTGTCCTCTACAGCTTCACAGCCTGAAGAGCTTTGATCTAGCAAACGACTTGCTCTCAGTTATTTCAACTCTGTGGCTAAGAATCTGAAAAGCATCAAATTCTTGATAAGTACAGCCTTTCAAAGAGCCTGTGAATTTCCAGTGAAACCCAAGCCTGCTGTTGGGAGTCTCGGAGATAGAAATCCTGGGACTGATCTTCTACTGTTTTCTGTTTGCAAAACCCCCTCGTGCTGTGGGTGGGAGCGTGCCTTGTGATCAAACGTGATCCTCAGCTTGCCACCGACTGAGCAAGCTCCAGAAGTCACGCTCCAGGAACCCCCCCAGCCACCGGTGGGTGGGCAACTGCTTCAGAAAGGGCTCACTGAGGTGGCAGGGGATGGAGGGTCCTCTGGATAGTCGCTGAGATACCGGTGGCTGATCCTCAGGAAATTAAAAACCAGACCTCATAAACCCGCTGTGATAATGTTTTCTGGAAACGGTCCATTGTATCGCAGAGCAATACCTATCCTGGCCCAGCAGGAGCCAAAGGGATGTCCTGGGCATGTGGCTTTGTTTCAGAGACTGGGGATGGTCTGGCCCTGCTGCGTGGAATTATTTTGAGAAGCAAATACATTGCCTATAGGAGTCATTGGCCTCTGCGTCGGCTGCACCCCCTCCACTCCCTATGTAGGCTTTTGGCCAGGAAGGCTCGTTGTGTAACCAGCGCTTGCAGCAAGCATCATGGCCCATTAAAAATGGCTATCGAGCTGATTTCTAGAGCAGTGCTACCTACCTGGATTTGCTCATTAAACCAAGAAAACTTAACTGAAATCTTAACTCAAATCTTTCACGTGGCTCTGGGAAAGCAAGTTCCTCTGGGAACCTGCTACTGAAGGACGGCCTTTGCTTTGTAGCACCACTTCTACATAGATGGAAGCTATTCCCCTTGACCCCAGCCCCTCCTTGGAATAAAAAAAAATACATTTTACATTTAATGTATGGACTGGCTGGCCTCTGGGTGGGCATGACAGCAATTCGTACCAAAACTGTTGTTCACCCTTTTGCCTAGAAGTGAGTTCCACGTCCTGCAAGCCTCCAGAGATTACATGTAGGGTAAGTACCTTTGGGCACACAAAAGAAGGCACTAAAAAAAAACAGGCAGAACTTTTCCACTCAGGAAACACGTGCAAGCCTGGCTAATGAAGAACTGATATGTCACAGGGGTCCATTTTAATGCCATTTCCTACCCTAAGGTTAGTGAAAATCCCATCTCATAGCAGTTGCTGCACTTGACCTCTGTCATCTTGGCAGACCTAGCTGGCACGGGGACCCACTTCTCCAGCACAGGTCTGCCCTGTGCCCTTCAGTAGTTCATTCCCTTTGAAATCACAACTGGGATGATCAAATGCATTGCTCAGAAAACAATCACAGATCTCTGTGAAAAGGATCATGCACCAGTTTTTACGCAGAAGTATTTAATCAACCTTCTGCAGCATTGAATTCTCATCTACCTGATTCAAACAGCAAAGAAATGCAGAAAACCAGCTTAGAGAGAGAGCAGTTCAACCACAGGACAACGTTATCTCAAGGCAGTCTGAGTAGAGATTCATTAACTATTTAACACAACACTGCAAATAAGCCTGCTTCGTGTTCACAGTGATCACCAAAGGACATCACAAGGCAAATGACAGCAGAAATTAATAATTTGACTCCTGAAGGTAAGAGTTTAAAAACAAAACAAACCCCATTTTCTTAGTTTGAAATTACGGGTAGGACTTAATCTGTTTCACACACCTTGAGACGTGTGGTACAACGGACTTTCCCCTTGCCTTGCCATGGTGTGAGAAATACAATCTGTTTTAGACAGAGGCCTCCATCTCCTTTCCCCTGAAGGACAGCAGAAGAAAGAAACGTTGTGCGAAACGCCTGAAGCATGACAGCGCCCTGCTAACACTCCAGCCACACTTCACTACGCTGTTTACCTAAAGCTGGGTAGCTCTCAAAGCCTTTCCAATCACATTCCTCCTCAACTTTCATCCACTGCAAGCCAGAATGTTGTAACAGAGGCTCGGGATTGGTCTTCCTATTGCAACAGCTTACCCATAGCACATTCAGGGATGGCAAGTCACAATGACTGGAAAAATGTGTCTTCGTTAAGATAGATCCCTGGAGAAGGTAGGTCCTTTCTGCAGCATACAACAGCCTGTGTGGATAGGCTCTAATAGCAGGGCTTAGGAATAGGAGGATTCTCAACACCTTCATTCCTGCCTCTGCTGAGAAAGGGAACGATGCACCGATTTCATCTTCTCAGATGACCCTTGCCAAGCAACACGCTGAAGGACATGGAAATGTGACTTTCATTTGTGTCACTGTAAGTCTTAAGGTATTTGGGAATAGTAGAAAAATCCAGTATCTTGCAAGGACTTAAGCATTCATATTCTGATTTCCAAAGCATATATTTGCATCCCCATTCACTTGTAATTTTAAGGACAGTAATTTAGTGAACATACTAAACAGATTATTTTTTTTAAGCCTTAAAAACTGTCACTTTTTCATCATATTTCATCTTCCAATGGTTAAATAAAACATTATCAGCCTACTTTAACTTATGTAGGCTTTATGTACCTTTTATGTAAAGGTAACTTTAACAACACTTTGTGTTGTGCAAGCTTGGAGACAGGTTACACAAAACACAGTCATGTTCTAAGGCCAAACTGGGCAAAACCAAGATCTGTTGATCTTCTCTCCAGCAGTGACCAAGAATTAATGCCAAGCAAAGCATATAAGAACATTTTTTTTTTCCACTTTCTAGCTAGCATGATGTCCCAGAGTTGGATGTGTTTTCTGCATATTTAGTAGCCTGGGTTTCTTTTTTTAACTCGGCAAATCTCTCTTTGAGCCTGCATAAACTTTCAGCACACCCACAGCATCCTGCAGGAAGGCGCTCCCCGGCTCAACTACCTGTTGCAAGCCACCTCCTTGACTTTCTTTGAACCTGCTTCCTCTTAGATTCATTTAATACACCTTAACTTCTATTTGCTCCCCTCTTCCACACAATCATGGATGCACAGACCTCTCTCATCTGATCTTCAATCATCTAATTTACACTACAAGCATCGTAAGGGCTGACAAAATCTCACCTCATTACTCAATACTTTTTCAAACTCATAACTTAGACCTACCCCGAATCTTAGCCACATTTGCCAGCCTCGGGACAAACTGCACCTGTACAGCTCACCAGCTGAACCAGCTCACCAGAAACCTTGCGAGTGTTAACAATGCTCTTTTGGGTTCATCCTACGTCAGCCAAGACTCCAATTCCCAATCTAACTTTACGCATTTCACAAAGACTGCCATACGTTTCCAACTACTCATCATCAGCCTTCCTCCTAGCCCCACAGAGTCAGCCAAGTCTTGCAGCAACTTTCAACTCTGTAGCAAGCCGTAACATTTACCCTGGTGAGACATGCACAATAACCACATTTCCAGCTCAATGAAAATAAAGACGACTGTTTGCAAACTGAAACTCACATTTCAGCCTTGCATGATCTTCAGAGAATTACAAAACAACTTGCCCACTGCCTGAGCACTAACTCTTGCTTCATCCATAGTTAAGGTGATAGTAACCAATTCAAGATCACCATCCAATGCTGGTTTTTCTTGTAGTTTCATGGGACTTCTTCCTTCTAGTCCTGACATCACCCTTAGCTCCTCCACAACCTTTCTCCCAATTCAACCCAAATTGTAAGTAGCATCCTGGTATTAAACTCAGTGCTGTGACCTAATTACTGCCTTCAAAACCTCATTAAAAGCTTTTCACACCAATGCTTCATATGCTGCTGCTGTAGGTGTCCACAGCTGAGGAACACACACTGTTTAGCGGCTTCTCTGAGGCTGGATCATAACCACAAACTCTCCCACATTACTGGACAGCCACCAGCTGGGCAAGCATCCACACACACCAGCACATACTTGGATGCTTGAATATCATCAAGCCTCGATGTCCTAAACCCTGACCTAATGTCACCCCTAACACCGGGACCACCTCTAATCCACCTACCACCATTTCTCATTTCCACCCTGTGGAAATACCAGGCTTTAAAAACAAGCTTATGTCTCCAGCCTCTCTCTCTTCCTTGCCCTGCACCTCAGTCTAGCCTTCTTGTTGGCCAAACACAGATCTTCCTGGAAACCAGGCCAACGACACCCAGCCTCCATCTGACATTCCAGTCCTGAGCTCATGATGACTATGTCATCATGACAAGGCACAACAGAAGCCTAGGACCCTGCTTCTTTCTATATCCTATCATGCCCAGAGGGTGAGGATAAGTCTTATCACAGAAGGTCAGCAGCAACATGTTGTCAGGGTCCTGATGAGCCTCACCTGGCCCCATACCTAATGCCCATTGCTTTAGGAGCTCCATTTCAGCCCTCCTGGATGGACACTGAACTTACACTGTAGTTAGCTTGTCTCATGGACAGACCCCCTCAGACACATGCTGTCGTTTATGTCTACTCTTGCCTTTTGCATTTTCTTCTGGATGGACTTTGGGCTAGTGTTGCAGCCTTGCCTCCAGTTCCATCTCCTGACTGAACCCTGACCAAGATTCAGAAAACCTACTTTTCAGCTTCTGTTTTTAGGACTCCTGCCTGAGCATCAGCCATGGAAAGTTGGTGCTAGATCAGCAGAGAAGGAACGGAACAGCTAAATTTAACTCTGCATATTAGAAAGCCATGTAATGGCTGGTATCCGGGCTTGCTGAAGGGATGGATTTTCTGGATGGAAGATACAGGCTTCTGGGTAAATTGGCTAAATTGAGGATTAAGACCAAGCTCAGCAGAAGTGGAAGAGCTGGGCTAACTACAAGATTTTAGTATCCCCCCCAAATCAATAATACTGTGTTTCACTGGCAAAGGTCTTCTTAATTAGGTTTGGAGCAGGTAGGTGTTGCTGACTGCAGGTGAAGCCAGGGCTGCTGCCGGTGCCAGGGAGGACCTCAGCCAGCAGCGCTCTCATTTGTCTTCCATAAAGCTGTTAATAAAATCCACAGTGCTGATGGTAAAAATAGTCACTGTTTCATACTGTAAGAACGACTTAGTTTTTGCATTTAAAAAACCTTCCCCTGCCATTACGAGACGTAAAGAGACAAACACACGAAAGGCATCTGCAGCACAGACTACGTAACTGGAATCAGGCCAGGATCGCTTACGACTTGATGGACCCCCCCATCTCAGCATAAACAGATCAAAAAGGGACAGCAGCAAATCCTTCACGCCGTGCCGCACAGGGTCTGGTATTAATGACACTGCCAGAAACGCTGCGAACAGACCAGAGCTTTCCAAGTCAGACAACGTGCTTCCTGGAAGCGTTTTTAGCCTTGGTGGTAATAAGAGCTGTTGTCACATTATCATAAAGGTCTCCCAAATGAGATCCAGTCTGACTCCGCAGCAGATGTTGAATAAGGATTGCTTGATCTTAACCTGTGTCTCAGCTGCAATTCCACTGTTGGAATGAGGAGCCAGAAAGTGACACAGAAAAGGACTGTTCCCATTTGCGTTTGAGACATCATGGAATTCCTCCAGAAGTGTCCTTCCCCAGTTCAGTAGCAATTATGCACATAGACCTGTCTTAAGAGGAAACCAACTTCCTACCACCTTCTCAGAGCACTGGTCTGATTAGGTCTGGAGGGAAGAGTTAAGTCACAGCTGCCACCACCTTGTTGGGCTGGCCCAGAGGGACGTGGTATCACCTAACCACACACCAGATTCCCAAGCAAGAAAAAAAAAAAACAAAACACAGACATTTTTACCAAATTTAAGCATTTATCTTAAAATAACAAAAAATCTGTTAACACAAATTTCAGGTCTGTTGTTTTTAATTAATCCATGTCAGCTCTTCCTATATTCAGCCAAAGCTGTGTGGTACTCTGTGCCACCAGGGTCCTGCCTTCAGCATTCACCCATCAGCCACCGATATTCCACCTACAAGCATGTTCATCCCCTTTTTATCCAAAGTTTAGCTGAAGCCAAAACTCTGAACGCTTGCATCCCATACCTCAGGAGCAGCCAGTTTTAAGGTTCAGGATTAGGCTCCAGTCACTGGGCTTTTCAGTCCTGTGCTCAGATTAAGTTTCTTTGGGCTTCGCATAAAAATAAGCTCACATTTTTCAGTAAGATAACTCTACAGAGTTATTATACAGAGCATGCTTTGGGGGTTCAAATAATACTGGTTGCTTTTTATTTTAGACAGAGCTATAAGGAGAAGTAATTAAATAAGAACAACAAAACAAGTTTTCTCATTTGCCATCTGTAAAACATTTCAGCACAGGGGAAAAAAAAAATAACGTCAAGACTACACTTTTGAAATCTTTCCTTTGATTAGTGGCATCGTACCTCGTCAGTAAATATGGTGAGAATGAAGCTGGATTGTCCTGCTCCGAAAACATGGGCATGGATCCTCCCATTATCCAGAGGCGGAAATACAACACGAGAATCACCTTCAAAGAAGAACATCTCAGTTAGCAGTGCACTGCTAAGAAGAACTAAGCCTCCAGCAAATATTTTGCTGCAATAGCTCTCCATGCTCTGCTCTGCACCTAGAAGGGAGTCAGCTCAGCAGTTTAGGCAAAATTCAATTTTGGTACCCTATGCAGGGTGACAAGCGTGCAGACCCTCAGCGGTGACAGCACGCTCTGCTGTTGTGTCCCCCCACTTCCATGTGTGCGTGTTACTGACAGCAATGGGCACATCTCTGCTACCCACGACAGAGGCAGCATTTGGAAGGACAAACCCATCACCCTGCTGCGGCTCAGGCTGCAGAGTTTTGCTATTGACCTCTACCTACATACAGAGGGGAAAAACGTGGCTGATGTCTTAACAGCTATTATTCTTCACTCCTGCTGGCATAGGTAGAAGGGCAAGCTCCGGTGGCGTTTCTCATGCTGTGTAAGCCTAATCCCTGGAAGGACTTCCCGCAGGCTGGCACTCCTCCACTTTTCTGGGAGCTACTTGTCAAGGGACAAACAAGGGGATCCGGCTCCCAGAGCAGCACAGGCAGCTGAACACCCAGCCAACCCCCACGGAGGTGCTGATTTTCTCTCCTGCAAGATGTCAAGCCCTACTTGGAGCACACCGAGCAGCACAGATTTGCAGGCAGAGCTTTCCTTGTGACTCTTCCCAAGCCCTGCCCTGAAACTAAAGCCATGCCACTGAAAAGTCAGCCCAACGCCAAAGAATCCCCCTGTATTTAGGGCAAGAAATATTTGCAGATGATTACACAGTTTTAAGGGCAACTACTATAAATTAAAAGAGAATGTGAACTGAAAGAAGCAATATTCTTGTCTCTGCCCAGCTCAAGTTTTCTACACTATTTTCCAAGACTAACTTTTTATTAAGACCTACCATCTAAGCCTTCCAAGCCTTTTGGGACATCACCACACAATGCTCATTCTCATCACATACACAGAAATACACAGGCACGTCCATTTGTACTTACATAGCTTATCACCAAAGCAGCTCTCTTCAAAAAAGGCCTTGCCGTATACAAGAAATTCTGGTTGTTATCTGCAGTCAGGTAGCTGAAATATAAGGAAACAAATATTTGTTAAAATAATTTGAAATAGTAACTCATTCTTCAAACTGGAAAAAAAGCTGCACATTGGTTTAACTACCCTAAGCTAACGTGCAGTAATAATGACATCACTCTTACTCTTTAAAGCTCTTTCCACATGACTTAAGCAAAACATGAAGACCAATTCAAATAATACATTAATACATTGCAATTTCTCCACCAAAATCTGGGGTTGTTTTGCCTTTCTTTTTTTTAATAAACAATCATCAGTTAACTCCTTAATCCTCAGAAAAATGCCACGTGTGTCTCACTAAGATTCCTGTCTTCAGACTCCCAGAAGACTGCATTGAGATGCATTTTTAAAAGGTCACCCAAACAGAGCAATTAAATTTTAGGCCACGATTAAAATGCAAAAACTCCTTGTTCCCAGCTCTCTGCTCAGTCTCTAGAGAAGGGAATAACTGTCTAGCAGAAATGAATTTATTTTAAGCATTATTTTTTTAAAGTGTATTTTGCACACTTAAGATTCATTATAAGTCTGCTGACAAGGTGTTATGATAATTAACTGCACAAACACACAGGTGGCTACTGTAGGAGCATTCATAAAAACCTTCCCGTTTCTCAGTGAGTAAAATTAAACTCTATCTGGAGCCAAAACTACACATTTATTTTAATACAGAGTAGAAGCACTTGCCAAATTCTAAAGAGACTTCTTAATATAACAAATGATGCCATACCTATGACATTATTTCAAGAATAATTCCATTTCTATTGAACTTACAGAGGCCCCGTCATTGTAATAAAGTGATAAGAAACAAAAAAAAAAATACAGAAGAGACAACATTAATATTTTAAGCATATAGGAGCTAGTAAACTACTGAAAAAAATGACAAATAACTTTAAGAAGCTATAAATATCAAGTAAACAAAATAAATTCAGAAGGAAAACATTTGCAGGTTCCTCTGTGTAACATACAATCAGTACTGGGATACTCAATTTAAATGATTTACAAAAACTGCAGCATGAATCCCCACAACTGCATGCAAGTTACCCTTCCAAGCATGAAAGCATCATACATGTCTCCGGTGAACATCTAGCATAGAAACAGCATCTTATTTTCTCTCCGAATTCCTCAAGACAATCTATCATCTAATTGTTTTTTCGAAGGGTGGAAGCGAGATTGCAGCACTTCCTAATGCTGCTTAGAGTCTTTAATATCTGGCTTTTTGTTCAAATTTTCTATAGTGGACGTTTGCAAGCCTGGTCACCATGGCAAGAGAAAAGATTACACTGCAGACAAAAGCACCAGGGGCAAAGCCAGCAAGAAACAGAGGCAGCATGTAACAAAATGAAAGAAGTACATATGGATGTTCTCTACAAAATACCTGCTCTTCAGAAAATCTTCTCTAAGTGTTGTGCCTAAAACTTAGGAACAGAACCATACATTGTAGAGCAAGCCAGATGACTTTCAGTCTTTGGTGTCTACTTATTTACAAATGTTGACATTTAAGCACCGAATCAGAATTAAATGTCAGACTAGTCTTCAAGGGCTGAACTCCACAAAGTGCAAAGTTTTTTGAGCTCCCACTGATTTTAATCAGGCTCCAGCAAGTACAAGTGAGATGAAACTAAGCCTTCAGCTTTCTCTCTCCATGAAAGGTCAGGTTGGCCTTCAAGTGTTCACCATGGCCCTGGTCCAAAAGGCCACCGGGGCCAAAGGGAAAGACTTTCAGTGACTTTAATAGCATTTGGATCAAACCCTGGTCTTTTGTTCCCTACTGGCACCTTTTATGAAACTCAAACACCTCGTGATTTGCAGTGGGAAGAGAAGTGTTGGGTTGCATGTTGTTTATGTTTTTATGGGTGGAGGGAGGAGAGCCCTCTATTAATCACGCTGCCTGATCCTTTTCAAGAACCTATTTTCACTCCATTGTAGTTTTAACTAACTGCAACACTTTGAGCAGAAATTTTCCATTACAACTATATGCTTTAGGTGGAATTATTCTGGGAAAAGATCAGCCAGAACAGTTCAGCTTTTTCTCCAAGACTTCAACTGGAGACAGAGGAGGGCTTTTACCGGTGTCAAGAAATCTGTCAACTTCATCCTTGAGCAATGGCATCCCCTTACACCAGTGACCTGAAACTCTTGAGGCAGCCGTCATCTCCAGGCCACATGTTTGCCACCCTCTAGAACAGCCAAGCTCGGGGGGCAGCACCTGCAGGGAGGTGGGGGCATGCAGACCCCATTGCTTTATCATGCTCGGCGGGGATCTGGCTTTTAGCAGATCAAGTTTGCATCAGAGATGTTCCACTGGAACAATTGCTAGGGACAACACGCCATTTGTGAAGGCAGACATTCAGCAAGAAGGGTAAACTTCATTTTAGGCTGCTGAGGCTCAGGTCTGGAGACCACCACAGAGCACAGAGGAACTCCTATTATTACCATTCCTCTGTTTCCTCTCAAGCCTGGCCTGAGGACAAGATTAAATCCAGAAAATGAATGTGTACAGAAAGCAGTAGTTGCTTTTTCATCCTTGGCAGTACAATACAGGGATGCTTACTCTTTAAACAACTTGATATTGAGGTTTTTTGTTTGCCTATAAGTAAAATGCTGCCCATGTCTTGCACCTTGCTTGCGGAAAGCACATCGTGCAAGCTACCAGACATACTTTCAAGGCATGAACTTATCTGCAAGTCAAAGTTAATTTTAATCCACCGAATTGCAGGGTAGCTCTGGACACTGAAGAGCAGGCGTTTGGAAAGAACTTCAGAAAATCCTGCCAGACCCCTCACAGTTTACATTGTAGAGCAGTAACATCTCCAGGGGAAAAAAGAAAAAAAAAAAAAAAAAGAAAAAAAGAAACCCCTGTACCGACACCAACTGGAAATCACCACCCTGTGCTAGAGAGCAGACAGGCAGCGAGCAAGAAGGAACCAGAAGGAACCTAATGGGTAACTGGGAATGGGTAAAGCAAGAGAGTTCAAAGGGCTCTGAGCTTTCCGATCCTTCCTCGAAAACCTTTTTCCTACTTTGCAGCTTCAATTCAGAAGTGTTTTTTTTCCACCATAGTTCAACGAAGAGGCAAAGCTTTTCCAGTTGGAGGAAGGTACTGAAGTCTATGCTAGAAACCATGAAAGATAACATGGTTCATCACCTGGAGATCCAGCTGCCCGCCCATCGGATCACCCTGGGGGAGCAGCAGACACACATCCTCAACCATCAAAGCTCTACAAGAACCACGTGGTTTTCCAGGGTACCTTACTGAGGCTACTGCTTGTTTCAGGGAAGGTAACTAGTAAAACATCTTATGTCTGGTTCAGGCAAAGAACAATACATGGTTTATGTATTAAAAATCAAATGTACCTGGATGAGAAAGTTTGCTAAATGTCAGTGACAGACAGCACCTAAAATGTAGTAGCATTTTGTTCTTGGGTTTTTTTCATGTACAATTGCAGCTTGCAAACGTATCTAAAGTTACACTGAACTTTGCTCAGACAACCTTAAGATCAGCCAAGACTCCTTATTTTGTCTTTAGCTAGAACAATCAAAGAAATTACTATTACAGTTTAATTCCCACACAAGAGCAGGCGTGGGAGGCCTGTAGGAAAACCACATTGATGGTAGCTCCCTGCAGCAAGGAGCAGGCAAACCCCTTTTCAAGGTGTGGGGCTCCCAGATTTTCACAATGAAATGATAAAATTAGAGGAGGCAACCCAGATTGCCAGGTTTGCTGAACAAGTGTGAGAAGAGCCCATTCGGGCAGAGGTTCCACCTCTGCTTTGTGCCAGCTACCCCGCAAAGCACACCAGCATGTAATTGCCTACTTGCTATCTTTTAAAAGACTTCCAGGAATACTCCCTAAAGCAACCAGGATCACAACAAACAATAAATCCAAGCAATGCTTAATAATGCAGGGGCTTCTCTCGCACAGTTCGAGTGGAGGCCAAGACAGATACTTGGCAGCTCGGGCTTCCTGAAAAGCACGGCTCATCCTGAAGTCAATTACATCATCAGGGCACTCAGAGGTTTCATAATTGAAGACAGCAGGGTAGGTGGCCTAGTAAAACTCAATACCGTGCAGTTTACAGGAATGTAAACTTTGCTGGTACCAGATGGACTCTGTGTTAATCAAAACAAACTTCTCTAAGAAGGAGGCAGCTTTTTTAATTTGCCTGTACCACTGGAGGCATCCAGAGTTTACAGGAAGGAGCAGGGCAGCTCCTCAGCCACCGTGTGTTGCCAGAGCTGTGGGAGCTTATCGCAGACGATATCGGCAACACATTTATCCCACGTTGCAGCTGACTCAGCTTTGCTATAAAACCTGAACTCGCTCTTGTGTTCTCTTTGTAGGCTTTCTTAAGGGAAACGAACAAATAATCAAGATGTATGATGAATGCTCCTGATCAGGGATGTCTAGAAGACCAACTCAAGTACATAGAAGAACAAGCTTTGGTATTTCAAACGCTCGTTTGGGCCAGGTCCCTCCACTGTGAGATCATTTCTCCCATTTATATTCTTTTCAGGAAAGATATCCAACTCCCAGCAGCCACCAGTGTTCTGAACTAGCACTTTCAGAATCTTAATAAGGGGTTTCCCTCAAGGAAACCATTACAAGGATGAGTATAAAAGCAAGGCTGTCAACTTACTTTTAATTATTGATAACAGTAAGACACCTCTAATTGAGACATTTTTCAACTCGGAAGGGGCTATTTTAAGTGAATGTCGGGGTTTCTGATCATTGGTAAATGCACATCTAACTCGAAACCAGTTAGACTTCTCTCTTGAGGATGGGCAAGTTTAACAGGGGCCATATTTTGTCTATAGGGGCCACCCTACCTTTTCGTACCTAAAGACGACCTCCTTATAATCTCTCCAGCCAGCTGCATCTTATATTGGAGAAGTATCATTTCAAACTAGCTCAGCCTATATTCCTCCTTGAGAACAACCACCAAGGACCAAGTGTATGTGGCATCCCAGGGAGAAAACAGGAGGGAAAAATCCATTGTGGAGTAAAAAAAAAATGAATAATAAAAGAAAAAACCAATACATTCCAGACATGTCTGGATTTTTAACTTGCTTAAAATACCTGTCAATGCAGGGAAATAAAATATAAGTCGTAGTTACAGGTTTTGCAAGGGAGAAGGACAAGCCCTCCTTCTTCCCTCTTTATGAGCAGTCTTGACATTCCCTGCAGTGTGTGTGGCATCCTTGTTCCTTATCTCCCTGGAGAGCCCTAAACCCCAGCCACCACTACCCACGCAGACCCAGATGCATAAACACATACAAACAGCTTTATGGACTCTTTAGGGGACCACAAAGAGATTTTATGAAAGTCACAATTGTTTTAACTCATTTCCACTGATAACGGCACGTATTCTTCATGTACATTTTCAGGTGTGACAACAAATTTTCAGGGATTTTCAGGGAAAGCAGAGCACGGCACAACTGGATTGCCATACACAGCAGAGAAGGCAACCCCACTCGCCAAGCAGTGGCCAAGACAGATATGGCTTTCACTTATTCTTTTAGCCAATACATACCTCATTTTGTGGGGGATGAAAGTGGAGGAAAAAAACTGGGAGGAACAGGGGAAGGAGGGTCGGGAGGGACAGTAAGAGATCAGGAACAGAAAGAGGGGGGGGGAAAAAAAAAAGGAAAGTAGCAAAATGCACTTAACGGATCAAAGATGCGACCAAGAAGATGAAAAAGGGCTTCCCTTCATACCAGACATTCCAACGACGCGACGAGGAGACAAGGTGGAGCAGGGCTAACAGGAAAAATAAGACTTCATCAAAGCACGGCCACCTTCCGCCACATCTCAGGAAACAG
Source organism: Scolopax mira (assembly GCA_004320125.1). Taxonomy (NCBI): domain Eukaryota; kingdom Metazoa; phylum Chordata; class Aves; order Charadriiformes; family Scolopacidae; genus Scolopax; species Scolopax mira. The sequence goes on along the minus strand of BJBW01012685.1, from coordinate 66,848 downwards.
AAATACCAAGCCTGCAATTTAAAGCTTCCATCGAGTTCAGCCATTTTATTTCCTCTGCATCACACACACCTGAGGCACTGAAATCCACCATTAGGTTCGTTATTCCCCGTCCTAGGCCAGTTAAGGGCTGGTGTAGAGGTATTTCAAGTTACTGCATCATAAGCAGCACTGATGGCAGCTTTGGCTGCTCCCAGCATTGAACTACAAGCCCCTATTCTCAGCTCCTTGTTCTTTTGACAAGCTTTATTTTTTCATTCAGGCTGAAAGTTTTCCCTTCCAGGAGCTCGTGTCAAGCTGAAATTGTTTTCTTCTTTGATAATCTCAGGTTAAACAGTTAGGCTGCTCCTGAAAAAGCAATTAGAGAGATTTGCCCACGTCCACAAAGTTGTACAAACACTTGACTGGGAAAACTTCAGTACTTCAGAGCAGGGATTTGAAATTTAGCAGAGGGACCACAGAGATGCGCCTGTGGTTGCTTTCAGTGACAACTCACTCCACTTCTGGGCACATGAGAAGCCACTGGGGGGGTGTGGGGTGTGTGGAATAATCTCCATTTGCAATACTCACTACAGATTTTTATCAATTCCTCGTGGTCTCCAGCCCTACCAAATAGCATCTATCAAGGGCCTGCAGGAACAACACCAGGTTCTCCTTGCATGGCTCTTGCAAAGCCACCAAGATACATGATTCTCTATCCTACAACGCCTGTGTCCAGCCTGGAGGACATCATTTGCTCAGACCGTGAAGGGTTGAAAATTTGTGGCTGAAAAAGAGTCTATATGAGTATGTGTTAAAAGGAAGAGCAGGGATAAAAGAGAAAGAAGGGAAAGCAGGCATGAGAAGCAAAGGAATGGGAGCAAAGAGGAGCCAGGACTGTAGAGAAAGATGGAGATACAGGGAGAAGTCCAGACCTCTGCTGCTGTCAAAAATCCAGGGGCAGTATCCAAGAAATCTGCTGCCACTGGAGCTCCATTCACTTGTCCCCAGTGAGCACTCAGGAGCTGGACTGCTGCACCAGAGGCAGGAAAGAGCCAGCCTTCCCCAGAGCAGCTCAGCTTAAGAAACCAGATGTGCTTTCGACAAACCCATCGAGCAGGAGCAGGTGGACCCAAAACCACAGGGGACAGTCAGGACTTCAACAGACCCACTGTTGCCTTTGTGTCTTCGCACAGAAAAGAGGTGGTAGCTTTCCAATAACAGTCTTCTCCAAAAGGCAGCACAACATCCACGGGCAACACACACACACTCTGCAGAGAGCCAGGCTTGGTAAAGGGAGCCTGTGGTCTGCAAGGTATCTAAAAACACGCTCCCTAACCACAAAAAATTCACTGACTTACCAGCTTTTATAGGAAGAGAGGAGGAGGTTCTCCTCCATTCATGCACAAGGCTCCCTTATTGTGAGCGGCAATTATTGAGGTGTCCCTGGGAACCCAGCATCCTAGTAAAAATTTACAAACAAGCCATAAAAGATGCAGAGGCCTGCTGCGTTGCTTTGATGCTCTCCATAAAGCGTTTCATGTCAGTAAACACACACTGGTCCAAGTAGTCTGCTAATTTAGAGAAGGAACCATGGCAGCTTTAAAATTATGTGTGTAGAATTAGGGAACTAAGGCTGCAGGGCTTTTTTTGCTGTTGTCTTTTGCCTAAGATCCCAGTAAGCAAACATTCTTTTAATAAAGAAAAAAAAAAAAAGTGACAGAGAAATCAGTGTCTCTGAGACTGACAGTCTCTTTCTGATGAGCATCCTGCATTCAACACAGGAGAAGACAGATATTCACCTCAAGAATACATACCACTACTAGCTACAGCAGACCATCCTGGATTCAAATACAGCACCAAAAAGATCAAGTAAAGAATGGGAAAAAAATAACCCAACAAGAACAGGACAAAACAGAAGCCACCATATTCAGGCTTCTCATGGACAAAACACATGGCACCACGCAGGCAACCAGCCCCCAGAAGACACAATGAAGAGCACAGTCCAGCTGTAAATAGGCCCCATGAAGGTAAGAGCCCAGGCACCAAGAACCCCAAGGAGGGGATGGATGCACTCACCCCTATCTATCATCAGGCAACATCAGGAGCAGCAAAGAGCTCCCCTGGAGAAAAAGCCCATCACCTCCTCCCTTCTCCATACATCAGACCTAAAAAAAAGTGATAGGTACTGATGAGAAGCATAGCAGGAGGCAAAGGTCAGCTGGTCCAAACCCCAGGTCCTGAAACAAGCATTTAAGGAATTTAAATAACTTGCTAATACAGAGTTTGATTTTAGGAAGGAGGGAAAGCAAGCAAACTTTGAGTTGAGCCTGCTCTCAAATCAGGGCAAATGCTCAGTTATGGTTTTTTTCCTTAAACATGCTTGCTGTACTGAATTATATTTTTGAAGTCATCATTTGGGGTCATCCCAAAAAGAAACATTTTGCAATGCTTGGAGAGGCACATCATGTTTTAGTTGTGAGCATTTCTGGTAAATCAAATGAAAGTGGTAAGTGAAAGTCTTGGTTTCAGAAGGAGACATGGGCACAATTTGCAGAGAATGTGTGGAGAAAGTGCATGCCTGAAACCCCCGTAAATGTAGCCTGAAAAGTATTGCTTTGTTTCAAAACCTATTTGTTTTAAATATATTTTTTTTATTCTTGCATAATTTGCTTGTAATCTAAAACTATTTGTCAAACTCGATTTAAACCCACATTTTTCACTTAACAGGAGAAGGGGAGGAAATGACACATCCACAGCTTGAATCACTCACTTTGAGATAAGGAGATGGAAAGAGAAGCAGTTATCACACCACTATGATGGGGTAGGGAGACTGTGGACCTTCAGGGAAGTAAAACACAGCATGTATGGGATGTTCACCAGACTCAATGTCCAAGAACCAATTTACAGACATCTGAAAAGAAAGAGCAAGTGACAATGAGTGAAAACAAGTGAAAGACAACATCCGGGAGAGGAGGATTCATGCATTTGATAAGGTTCTCTCCTCCCCTGACTGCCTCAGGACAGCAAGTTCTAAGGTCTGGGGATGGATTAAAGGATCATCTTAACACAGACTTTTTGGGAGCAGGTAGCGAGCAAGGAGAGAGCAAGAGCTAGTGTGCAGGACACTACCACAATAGCAACAGTTTGGTATTAATGAAGACCAAAAAGCTCAAGGGGATTCTCCTGAAAAACGCCCTCTGAATAAAAGGAGTTTAACCCACTCATTTACGCTGAGAATTTTCCCAAATTCATACAACATAAAGGGATGGTCCTTGTTTGGGTCCAGACTGTCTGTCAAAAGCCAGCAGTGGCAGAGACACTAAATTCAGCTCTAATTGTCCTCCAGCTGAAGCTTGGCCTGTTTTCCATAAATTTTTCCTTCAAAACGAAACCCATGCATCGGCTACTTAAAAAACAGTTTACTGGATGTCAACACTAAATACTTCAGGAAGAAAGTATTTCCTTTCCGGAAAATTCTCTAATCTGACATTTGATCTGGCATGTCCCTTTGCTTCTGTCAGATTAAATGAAGCGATCCGTAAATATGCCACAGCCATCTCTAAATACAAAATAAATGGTAAAAGAACCCCAATCCTTCCTCACTCTTTACTTGTTAGGAAATTGTCTGTTATTTTTAACACCCTCAAAAATAGCTTGTTCTTTTTTAAATATGAATGACACGAGTCTGTTAGCAATATAGCAAAGAAGCAAAATAACATTCTTCAAGAGCTGGTATCCTTTCAGAGAAACTTTTTGATGTTTGCAATCAAATGCAACTCAATGCCAAAGTTATACTGCAACACAGAAAGAATCTGAAAGAAAACAATTCAAAAATTGGCAGCAAATGGCTTCTTTTGTCAGCAGCCCTGTAAGTAAATTGTGCCTGTGCTATTGCTGTTGGCATGAGATACCAAACACTCTACTTCCAACAACTTTTATCTCTGTCGCTTTTCCACACAATCATCTACACACAAATCCTTAAGTTCTTCAAATTAAAAATGGACCGGTTCTTTCATCACAGGCACTCATGGTTCAGTTACGACAGGGTTCATCTGTGAAAAATTAAAATTAAAATCTGCAATAGCCAGTAAAGATTAGTGGCTTGCTTTAAATGGATTTCCTCTGCAAAGCTATTCTTTATATCTCATCTAAACAGATAATAAATGGTAAAAGCCAAAAGCACATCAATAAAAGAGTAATTCTAAAACTTGGCAGAATTAGAAAAAATAATTACATTTTATCCTATTTTGACCACAATTCAGTCTCATCTATTGCCAGAAAAATACAACCACAAACACTCCAGTCTTAAGTCACCGAGATATTTGCTTTGAAGTGCGTTGGCAACTTCCAAAAATAAGCAGTAGCAAGAAAACGACATCATTTTGTAGTCTCCATCTCCACAGAAGTGGGCTTAAATTCTGATATTTAAAAGCCTGGCAAGCATGAAAGATCCTGCACAGTTGCTCACAAGAAAGCTTACGGGACGTTGTGCTCAGCCAAAATTACAAGCAGCTTCTGCCCCAGGGGTTTTGCAGCAGCTTGTAACACACACACACACACCCTGCCACATCAGACTTTTACAGGACGGGGCTGGAGTCGACACTCAATAAAGCTCAGATGAGCATTTGTAAGGACAGCAAAGCCATCCCACGTGTCTGATAGCCTCTCTTCCACAGACACCCCACGCTAGAAGGCACGTCGCCCGTTTGGCTTGAGGGAAACCCATGAAATCGCATTGTGAAGTTTGTTCAAGGTTTTGTCACCCTTGTTAGGTCCCAACCAGGTTCTCACAACCCTCCAACGTAGCCATGGTCTGGGTTGCTCTGGTAAACCATGATCAAAATCAGTTTAACAAGGTCATCTTGCCCCTTCCATGGCCCCACTGTACAACGCATCTCCACGTTGCCCAAAGGGACACCAGCTCTGGCCACCATGTGGGGCATCCTCTAGCATCACACCTGTCCCACATGCCAACCGAAAGGAGGGTGCAAGGATGTGGGCAGACAGGCCCTGGTGGTGGGCAAGGAGAAGGGGCCACACATCCTGGGAAAGGCTCAGAGGATACTCCTGTGGCCTGTGCTTCTCTGGACTCCAAAGATTGATGAGACCTGGTCAGAAATGATGTCTGGATAAGAAAGCACAGGTGATGCAGGAGGTGAGAAGCAGCATCAGAGCTACCTCAAACACTTCTGCTCATTCTTAAGGACTGGTGGTGGCTCTTACAGGACCACTGCAGCAGCACAAGGGCACAGACATAGCCAAGGCTCAAAGGCCACCAGAAGAGTCACTAAGGAAGAACAGCAGCACAGCCTCTGCTCCTCAGCCTGGTGGCAGTCCCGAAGCAGATGAACCAATTCTCCCAAATTCACTTGTAAAGACACCCCAGGACAAGCAACACTGCAACAAAACCAATCTAAAGACTTTTGCATAAATTCACTTGCAGGAAAAAGATATTTTCCTTAAACCAACCAATTCTATTTCTTTTCTCGCTCCTCTTTAATATTTACACTGCATATGTTTGATGCTATTATTAAACACAATAAATAGGACCTTGCTGAATAATTAAGAAAAAAGTACCAACCAGCATGGGTATTATTGCCAACCAAGACAGAAGACAGAGAGCTGCCATTATTTCTATATTTGAGTTATTGATTAAATGTAACATCCATAAAGCAGCAATCAGAATTGCTATTCTGCAAACATTCCCAGAGAAATAAAGACTTGTTCCGAGTGCCAATCACATATACTCTTGTGGTTAAAATGCAATTAAACACATAAAGCATCCGATATACCCATGAGCTAAACAAAAACAAATCACAGAAACCTGAACTGTGGAGCAAAAACAAAGGCAAGATTTTAAAAACATAACTCAAAAATGGAAAGTGACAATACCGGCTGTTGTTTGTAAGCCACTGTAATAACTTTCGGTTTACATGTATGTGTGTTATTTATATATATGGAAAAGGGTCTTTGTCTGAAATCTGTCTCGGTAGAAAAAAAATCTTCTCAATCGGTAATGCTTTACTTACTCCAGAAAAATGTCTTTTTTATGCTTCCTGGTTTACTTCTGGTTTTTTAAGCGGTGAAATGGAAGGGAAGAAAAACACTCTTGAACTAACTACAAATCTCTTGCCCTCAGACCCTGAAGAAAGAAGGTTATTCTGAGAAAATTAAGAGGGCAAGAATGACACCAAACAAATGTACTGATTCATCAATCTCCATTTTGTCACCAGAAACTAACACAGAGAGCAACACCCTCAACCAAAGGTCATCAGCCTCACCGAGAGCGAAGAGCCACTGGGAGAGGTCAGGCTGGCGGGACAGCAGGGAACCCACAGCCCAACCAAGCGAGGGGCTGACACCTCCCACGGAGGGAAGAGGCCCAGGTTTTTGGAAGAGAACAGCCACACGTCTTCACTGAGAGCATAAGCTTTCAAATCACACTTTGCTTGGGGATCCCACGTGGGTAAGGAAAGGAGCAGTCTCCAAAACAGCTGCGCTTCCTATTGGATTTGGCCACCTCACGCCCCTCCCGCGGTCCTAAGAGTAGGAGGCACCTACGCTATGGACACCAGCCCTGGTTCAGAGCTTCTCCTCTTTGGCCATAGGCCTCTAACCTGCCCTGCTGAGGGCAGGGAGCTGCTGCAGCATTTTCCAAGGAGGAGAGAAGCAATGGAGTGGAGGTTACCTAAGCGGCTGCTGCCTGTCAAAGCTTCCTCCAGAGAGCACAAGCTTGACCAAATGCACTCGAGCAAAGCTGTTACCTCACTTCGGTTTTGTTTCCTCAAATTGATAGCTCCGGGCTACGATGGAGAAGGCAGAAAAGGGCACTTTTCACGAGGGCCAGAAAGAAATGGATTTTACAAGACGGATGGAGCAAACCAAAGCAAAGTGTTGATGAACATACTGTGCTTCGGGCAACTTAATGAAACTCACGTTACAAAAAAATCACTACAAATCATCTGCATCAGCTTAAAGCCTTGACCAAACCCTCCGTGATGTATTACCCCAAAGGCTGCTCGTCCCAGGTAAAAAGAAAAATTCTGCCCAATTCACTGGTACCTATTACAGAGCAATACCCCACCGCTCCCTGTTTCTTGTTTGTTGGGGTTTTTAACCTCTAATGAGCTTATTTTAGTGCCCTGAGCTGATCTAGGAGTCTCTCCCTTTGCAATGAGCCACCTGACAGCACGCCAAGAGTGACTGTCTCCAGAACTAGGACAGAAACGTCGAAACACACGGAGGCAAATTGATCCGATCGATCTCTCGGAGAGTCGAGAAGCACACGGTCCTCTGAGACCTTCATTTTTTTCAATCTGCAATGAAAGGACCCGGCAGTGAAGTGGGGAGAGCTAGTTTTATAAGCTGGGAGGGAAATGGTTATAGAACCGTAGCAGTTCAGGGATCTTCCAGCTGGTTTGAATGACCTGGCATCCTTACGAACATACTGAAGGAGGGGAAAAAAATAAAAATAAAAAAAAAAAAGGAAAACTGAAGGTCAGCCATGAGCACTATAGGTATCTCCAACATTTAACGCAGAGACAGGGAGAGGAAGGAGGAATAGAGAGGAGGAAGGGAAGTTACTGCACCCGTATTTAAATATGGATTAAGGGAGCAGACCGTCTTCTGTAATATCTTATGCAAATGAGCAACATCAAGAGAGGGATCAGAGAGGAACACCGTTTACCTCGAGCGTCTCTGATCACAGCGCTCAGGTGAGGTGTGAATTCAGATCCCCCCAGAAAGGGCTGAACTGACACCCCTCTGCCACAGCTCAAAAGGCAGCTTTTACTGCTGGGTGAAACACCACTTCCCAAAGGGAACAGGAGCTGATTCTCTGCCTCCTTCCTTTGGTTTTCCCATTTTATTACACAAGGCTGAGCTATTATAGATGCCATAACGATAGTTCCACAGGGAAGCAGTAAAATCTCCAAAATTCTTGGAGAGGAAGGGGATGTTTGTTTCAGTTGAAACCTTTTTCAACTTTCAGTTGAAATCAACCAAGATTTGCAGCTTTGCCAGCCCCACACTGCACTTTTGCAAGCTCCACAAGAAAAAAAGAGTAGCATTGCATTGACCAACCTTTAGCAAACCAGGCTGGTGGGGATAAGGAGCAGCATCTTAATAGCCTCCTCTTTCTATCCCATCCCTGGGAAAAGCATGACTGTAATTGAATGTAACTTTCTATGTTTCTTATTTAGTAAACGTCCAAAATAGAAACAAAACATGCTGTTCACTGAGAAATACCTTTTTTTTCTTTTTGTTTTGTGTTTTGGTTTGGCTTTTCTTTTTGCAGATAGCTAGGGCTAATCATAAAAAAGGGCTTGGTTTGAAAAAAAAAAAAAAAAGCTTTTTAGGATGTCCAGTTGTTGGGTTTTTTTTCATTACAATGAATCTAAGTAATTAATTTTCATCCTGTTAGGAGTCAACAGGAGCTCTTGTCTGTTCCCCTCCTTCATCCAAGGTTAGCAGGCCACACTCTGCTTTGGTTCCTTGCTGGCACAGGCTGCACAGGAGCTGATTTTGGCAGTTCCTTGGGCTGGCCTCTGCTGCCTGCTCCTCTGCTCAGGCAGGGATGGGCAGGCTGGCAGCAGGGACCACCTCCAGCACAGGTTACAGCACCGCTGGCTGCACAGAGGCTCTCCGTGCCCTCCACCCATCTCCTGACAGCCAACTCTGTGGTTTTGACTTGATGCAAACATATAGGTGCACGTGGAAGCATTTCAAACATATAATTGGGATCTTGTGTATGCCTCTCCAGTAACACCTCTAGAGTAAGCACTCTCTTATACCAGATCACATCCCTTGGCCTCAGCCAACCAGCCCCTAATGGCACACAAACGTGGTTTAAACCTCAACCCTGACAGATATTTCAATTTCTTTTTCTCTCTCTTGACTCTGCAAGGCCACATCTGATATAAATAATACCACCATCCAGCAAGTTACGGAAAAGGAAGCTGAAAGCCTACGGGCTCCATCCCACTTTCACTTCTGTCAACAGCCGCCTCTTGCTGATTTCACAGCAGGAATTATAACTTCTTTCCACTTCTTTATTTTTTTATTTTAAGCAATTTTTGGTAGAGGGCCAGCACTTGATGAAGAATGAGACAATCCCACCGGGTGCTGTTCCTCCGTGTCCTGCCGGCATTCCTGGTGCTAACGGAGCCACCGCTGGGGATTTACAAGGCTTGTGTGAGCACATCCCTGCTCTCACACCCGGCAGGGCTTGCTCCCTCCCCTGCACTCTTTGCTCTCTCCTCCAGCCATCACCAGACAGCGTGCTCCAGGAGTCTGACAGATTTGCTGTCCCGAAACAAAGCACCCCGTGCCACATACTAAAAATGTTGGCGAAAGCTGTTGGAAAGCCCTGCAAGAGCCCTGCAAGTAGAGTAGCTGCAGCAGAGGGGATATTCAGAAAAGCTAACTTTTGCCAAGGGAAATGAGCCTCCCCAGTCACACCTTTTGATCAGCAGTGAGAGGGGAGGGCTGATACAGAGCCATCCTTCCCTCTGAGACACCCTCTGGGGACCCTCTTTCTCTCCATCAGCTACCTCCCTCGGACTCAGCTCCCACAAAACCCACACAGTCCAGAACACAGCTCAGGCTCTGGCAAAAATAATTAGAACTACTGATGGAGAAAAAGCACCTTTTGGGTCGGTATTTACTGAGTGTAAGAGTGTTGGATCTTGGCCTCTTGATACCTTGCCTTTGAGATCCCAGCAACTGATGCCAGCTTTGATGGAAAATCATGCTGCTGAGCCTCAGAAAGGATGGAGCTAGCTTTTTCTTTGCTGCTCTGTGGGTCAAGAGACAAGATTCATAAATGGAAAAGCTTCTGTCATCTCACAACAGCAGTACACAGACAGACTGCCTCTTGATAGGAAAAAAAAATAATATAAAAGATGACTGCAAATAATGTTGATATGGTAACACATGTTTAAAATCAGTAATGAGAAGGCCAGAGGAGAGCTTATCCAGAGCCCTAAGTGCCAGCCATTCTTAGAGCACTTTGGCAGAGGCAAGTCTGGAAAAACAAGGTGGGGATATTTGTTTTATGGCTTGGAGATTGTCTGTGTCAATACAATCATACCTCAGTCATCCGCTTCAGCCAAGACCCAAAAACCAAACAGTTCCCAGGATGCTGAAGTCGGACAGACTCTTTGGGACCATGAAAGGGGAGCACCTGGCTGCCCCAGAGCTCCTGCATCTCACCAGAGACTCCATCTCTCAACCACCACCGCCAAACTGGAGCACGAGCTGTGCTGCTGGACTTCTCCTCAGAGACAAATTTTGGTAACTATTATTACCCGCGTCTCTTTGTAAGCAAGCTGCCCACCCTACATTATACCACAGTACCTATCAGGAGGTTCTCCATGGTATATACCATGGGTATAACCCATGGTCATCCTTCCCAAACAGAAGTTTTGGGGACTTGACCTCCAGGATGGCAGAGTGCATTAAACCAAACAATCCATAGCAATGCCCAGCACAGAAAAGACTGCAACATCACCACCACTGGAAATGAAGCAGGAAGACAAGAGATGGGAGATTCCTTGAGCTCTCAAACAAGGAGCAAATGAGAGTGCTTGGCACAGCACGTCTTCACCAGCAAGTAAATATTTTTGTCAAACTAACACACAGCTTTCCCTCCCAAATGACTTCCCTGCTTTCTGCAGAAGCACCAGCCTTCCAGATGTCTTCAAGCTGCTTTGTGACCACTTCTGGGAGCAAGAGTGTGGAAAATATAGATCTGTTCCCAAAACGAAGCTAACCATTTTACAGGAACTGCACAGGTGACTCCTAAGGTTCCTAACAGAAACACTGGCTTCCTTAAGTATACTTTGTAAGGAGTCACTTCATTCAAGTCAACCATGCAAAAAAAATCCCCAAACACCCAAACCAACACTCTCACAAGAATGATAGCTTTAAAAAACAAAATGAAACACACCAAAAAACCCCAAAACCAAACACAAACACCCGCCCAACCAGTGTTTCTTCAGGACTTCTCTATTTATGCTGTTACAGGGAATTTGCAAGATTATTTCCCAGCTCTGCAACATCTGGTGTACCCATACCCACCCCATAGCAAGTCCATGCTGCTGGGGCACTGCAGGAGACAGGGCTGTTGGAGACTCTGGGACATCATAACAGCCTTCCCCGTAATGCACTACAAATGCCATTTTGGGGGTTAACACTGAGAAGTGGGTGACCATTTCACCAGTTTTGTCCCACTGATGACTTTACAACTCGCCACTGCGGTAACAGCATGAAACAAAAACCTGCTTCAAAGCATTAATATTGGAGACTGAGAAAGACCTGGAATAGTTTATATGGGATACATTCAGGATCCTTACACTGGGGACTGACAACAATCCAGAGGGGTCTGTGTTTTCCATCCTTTTTCTTGCAAAAAGGATGCTCTCCACCTCTTTTAAGACAACAGCTGACAGGTTTCAAAGTTTCCTTTTCATTTCTATCATGAGAACAGAGAAGCAAAGAGTAAAGCTGATTAAGGAAATACTGTTTTGAAGATAAACCGGTGTAAAATGAACACTATTCCTAAGATTTCAACAGGGATGACTCCCAACCTCATTTTACTAAAACATATTCTGTTATGAGGCTAGACCTTCAGATTAGAGGAGTCAAAGAAAAGCAACTTTTCATAACCCCCCTAACTTTTTTTTTTTTTTACCCGTCTATTTCTAACCCTAAAAACCTGTTAAGATTATTTTTTTTCCTAGACTCCAAGGCATATGCTTTTCTCCAGGAGACTGAACCACTGCCAAAACAACTCCGCTATCCAAGGATCTTAACACGCTTTGCAAAAACATTAATTAAAACTCACACAGCAAGAAAGAAGGGAGTAAGGCTGGATCTTTTCTTTCACAGCAAGGAAAGCATCACTACCAAAAAAAAAAAAAGACAAAGATTTGACAACAAACCAACTATCTCAAAGAAAACACACTGCAGAGGATGGCAGAGAGGTGATGCTGGGAGGGCAGAGAGGTGGGGGAGGAAGAGTAAAACCCAGCATTTTATCTCTCAGCAGTATTTTACTCACCTATGCTTCTACTATGCAGTAATAGGTTGGTCGAGATTGAAAACGGAGATTTTAAAAGACATTTTTCTTAATCCTAGACATCCTCTGCTCTCTCACCACACCTACGCAATTGCTGCATCCAAATACAAAACAAAGCAGTTGCTAATTATTGTATCATCTCATTATAAGGATGCCTCATCTGTACTTCTTTCAAGATTTATCACAGAGTCATTATTTCTTCCTGCAGCACGGTTTCCCACTCGAGTGTGGGAAAATGAAGGCAATAGCTATTTAAACACTTTTTGCAACATGGTCTGCATGTATTCATTTCTTAGTGTCTTCTGAGATCATTTTCCTACATCGGGTACCTATTCCATAAATATACATCCATTTGCTTAACAAATTTGTGGACAAAAGAAAAGTAGAACTAAAGCAACAATTTAATTTCTACTGAAGAGCACACATTTGCTACTTTCTAATACATAAACACCATTCCCTCAAAGTGAACTAAAGTTAGGTAAGCCATTAATATATACCCTTACCAACACAGCAGGGCTGGAAAGTTAAATAAAGGGGACTTGCTCACATCAGACATCATTTGCTGGTTTTGTAATTGTTATTTATCCCTTGAAACTAACAACAAAACACAGTCTCTCAGGGAACAGTGACTGATCAGTAGTTTTGCAGACAGAACAACCTGAAAAGCTGCAAGTTCAGCAGCAAAAGAGCGATGCTTTCCAGAAGGCAGCAGGTGAGGGGACATCACAATTCACCACACACTGCAGCAGGTCTCTTTCCAAAAGGCCAGGACATGTCCCGAGCAGACATCCTCTCCTTTCGAGCCACCCAAAGCTAGGACAGCAGAGGGGCAGGAGGGGGGAGGAAAGCAGAAGAAACAGAGAAGCAAAGCTGTTGAGGCTGTTTCTTAACATAAACAGCCAAATCTTTTATAAGGAGCTGAACCACAGAAACAGAAGACTAAAGAAGAAATCTGAAACCCCTCACGCTTGTACATTTTCAGCTCTTTAGACCCCAGTACTGATACTGTACCTGCTACTCAGAGGAGATGCTGTGGGGTCCATGCATGGAGCCATCTGCTGCCTGACACCAAAGGCACCTCGTTACAACAGAAACATTCAGACTTCACATCAGATCTAGAAGCTGTACCACACAGTCTATTTTTTGGTTATGGAAAAGAATGTTTTCAGATTGAATTTGTTTCCAAAACAAAGGAATTCACCTCCCAAAGCCTGCCAGGGAGAGGGGAGGACAACATTCCTTCCTCTGCTCTCAGGAAATTAAAGTTACCCGACTGCTGGGAGGTTTTAAGAAGCCTCAGTCTCTTCTTGATGCCAATATTGAAAGGTGTCAAATGCCTTTACCTCACACTGCTGTCAATGGATGGTGATGGAGCAGAGGACCACACATCCAAGGTCATGCAGAAAGTTTATTTTGCCTCCTCTGAACCAGAAACATTTCAGACCACTAATACACACAGCTCCAAGTCATTTCCTCTTTAGTTTTTTTTCCCTTAGCTAAAAAAGAGCTGGGTCCATTGCTGAGTGATGGGTGCTTCTTAGTGGAGAGCTGGAGAGCCATTACTCTGAAGCCGTTGCTCCACAGCTGATGGACAGAACAACCCAGCCCATTGAGGACCAGCAGCAGCATAAACTACAGTGATCAAACAGCAGCTACAGTATTGTCTCAGGTCCACAGAGGCCAGATGTAGCTAAGGAAATCCCCCAGCTTCACCCAGTGGCTGAAGACAGGTCAGCCAGCCCTGCAGTTGTGCCAGGCATGGGAATGACCATGCCTACACACCTTCCAAGGGAAACAGAGCTTATAGAAGTGCACGCCCTTCCCCTAGAGATGCCTTTTTGATTGTCTAGACAAAAAGCAGCAAATCACTCTTGCTTAGTAAAAAGCACTCTTTCTACAGGACTTCATGGATGGCAATCCATGGCAAAGACAACAAAAAAAGACAGACGTCTCTCTGGGAACCACACTACCAGGCAAGGAAAAACAATTATCCTTTTCTTAAACTGTGATTCATATTATCTTTGCTTACAGGCTACATCATTTTCACACAATCACTCAGACTCTGACACAAGGGGCAACAAGTACCCCATCAGCATGGCAAAGGAATCCTGTCAAACAAGCTCATGAAAACTAGATGGGGACTCCAAAAGTCCTGATATAATGAGAACCAATGCCTCTGGGAATCCAGAAGAAAACAGGAAACAGCAAGTTTCTTGACAAACATGACAGGAAAGCGTTGATATTTAAGTTTTAGGTCCAGTTTAAGTTTCAGTTCTCACCTCAGTTAGACTTGTTTTGCACTAGTGTACAACAGGGCATAAGCACAAGCCACTATCCAAAATAATTCAACTTCCCTTTTCCAGTTTGCCAGTTGACAAGATAAAACAGGAGGTTCATCTACCACTTCATTCTCCTATAAAAGGACCTTAAACATATTTGGTGGGGATACTGGTGGTATGTTTGTTATCCCACACGTTTACAGTTCCTGATGTTTTTTGATCCATGCTTTCTCAAAATGGCTGCGAGTCAGAATGAGAAGCATAAGTTTCTAAAGCTACTGAGATTCTAATGGCATAGACCAAAGGAAATAAATAAAAATAAAAACAAGCACTCCAAACATACCCTTCTCCTTGGCAAAAGCAAAGGCAGCTTCTCTGGAGAGTCTTAGCCGTTGTCACTACACCAAGCTTGCCTAGACAATACTGGTAAGAAGGTTATTACGTTGCCACTTGGCAAATTTTGTGGCCTTTTACGATATTGACACAGCATTGGTGGACAAGAGCAGAGCAACAGACATCATCTACCTAGACTTATGCAAAGCATTTGACACTGTCCCACATGCCACTCTGATCTCAAAATTGGAAAGTCACAGATTTGATGGATGGACCACTTGGTGAATAAGTACCACTTGGCCAACTGAACTCAAAGAGTTGCAGTCAACGCTCAATGTCCAAGTGGAAGCCAGTAATGAGTGGTGTTCCTCAGGGGTTGGTACTGGGACCAGTGCTGTTTAACATTTTTGTCAGAGACATGGACAGTGGGATAGAGTGCACCCTCGGGAAGTTTGCTGATAACAGCAAGCTGTGTGGCGTGGTCAACACACTAGAGGGAAACGATGCTACCCAGAGGCACATGGACAGGCCTAAGAGGTGGGTTTGTGTAAACCTCATGAAGTTCAAGTGCAACGCCAAGCACCTGGGACATGGCAATCCCAGGCACAAATACAGGTTGGGGAGAGAATGGCTAGAAAGCAGCCCTGAGGAGAAGGACTTGGGGGTGCTGGTAGATGAGAAGCTCAACATGAGCTGGCATTGTGCACCAGCAGCCTAGAAAGCCAACTGCATTCTGGCCTGCATCAAGAGAAGTGTGTCCAGCAGGTCACGGGAGGTGATTCTACCCCTCTACTCCAGTCTTGTGAGACCTCACCTGGAGTACTGTGTCCAGCTTTGGAGTCCTCAACACAAGAAGGACATGGAGTTGCTGGAAGAAGTTCAGAGGAGGGCCACAAAAACGATCAGAGGGCTGGAGCCCCTCTCCTCTGAAGACAGACTGATGGAGCAGGGGTTGTTCAGCCTGGAGAAGAGAAGGCTCTGGGGAGACCTTATGACATCCTTCCAGTGCCTGAAGGGGACTTACAGGAAAGATGGGAGGGACTCTTTATCAGGGAGTGTAGTGATAGGATGAGGGGCAATAGTTTTAAATTGAAAGAGGGAAGATTTACATTAGATATGAGAAAGATATTCTTTACTGCGGGGGTGGTGAGACATTGGAACAGGTTGCCCAGAGAAGTTGAAGATGCCGCATTCCTGGAGGTGTTCAAAGCCAGGCTGGATGGGGTTAGTGGGAAGTATCCCTGCCCACAGCAGGGGGGTTAGAATTTGATGACCTTTAAAGTTCTCTTCTGACTCTAGCCATTCTATGATTCAGTAAGCATCCATGGCAATCCTCTGTGTCTCCTCCCCAGGAACACTTAGGAACAAAGAATTGCTGCTGGATTCCCACACTTTAACACCAGTTTGTACGCCACTTGACATTGACAGTCTCTTTAGTTTCGTATGCTCACACATTAACACTCAGGCACACAAAGGAAGGAAATCAAAAGAGATGCACAAGCACAAGGGTTAAGTGGGCATAAATTTGCCCTGAGGCATTTATGCTGGGAAAAGAAAGCTTTTCAGGCAAACTTGTCAGACTGTGGAGCAGCCTTCCAAGGAGAGCCGTGGAGACAATCCAACTGGACACAAAGCAGGGCTGAGACAGTCTATGAAAGGGATTAGACAACTGGCTGCATGTGATACTATCCCTTACCATATGATGTTCTTTTGATAGATAGAAGGAGATAAATTTAAGAAGTGACCACCTCCAGACTATCTTCTGGATTGTGCTGGTTTGTTTAGGCCTTGGGTTTTTCTCTTTTCCTGAATCAGAGAATATACCTCTCTTCTTCCCAAAGCCATGGCAACTCCTGTGAGAGAAGCTACTTAAGAAAATAACTATTAACAGATTGGAAAAGGCTTTTAAAATTAATGGTCTAAAATTCACCAAGCCTAGTTTAAGATGGTGAGAAGAATCCCACGGGCAGGCTTAGCGAGGCAGTCAGATCTGCATCGTTAGCCATCCCATCCACTAAGCTTGCAGGGGCCCGAGTCTTGTCATGAGGATACTGGAGATGTGGAAACCTCAGCTGTACCAAACGCAAACAGAGCTACAGCTATCAACACCAGCTGTTCAGCTGCCATGACCCAATAATCATCGTGATTATGTGTCCCAGTTACTGGGGGACTCTGCTGGAGGGATTAGCAGGTCACGATCATCACACTAAGCTCTACTCAGAAAAAGCATTAAACGTGAGGACTAATCATTCAAAATTATTTTCTCCTCAAGTACCTCGGTGTTTGGGAGCCCGAGAGAAGACTAGTCCTAATTGGCAGAGAAGCATTACCACTTCAAGTGATTGCACCGGGAATCCCATGGCTCAAAGGCAGGCCCTGGAAGCACCATCTGGACTTGCTCGAGAGCCCTCCAACTTTATCTCTTTGAAAACTAAAGTCTTCTCCAAATCTAATTTGGGGGAAAACTGAACTCCCAGGACGCCTGCCTCCCCAGAAGGCTCCTCTGTGTCCTGGAAGAGTTACCTGGGGACCAATAGCAAAATGAACCACCACACTAAATCAGAGTCAGTAACCTCAAAGTCCAGGCCATGGCAGGAGGCATCTTTCATTATGACACAAAACATCTCCCTTGACTTTGATATAGAAACAACTCCCTTTTTCAAGCTCTCACATACAGGTTTTCTTCCTTAACAGTTTTTTTAAGAAGATAATGGACATAAGGTCTGCCACCTATTGAAATATAAGCTTTGAAATAGAGAACACCTCTAGAAATAATCTTTGGAATCTTGCTGAACTTTATCATGTTTGGAGTCATCATTCTTTCCATACAAGTATGCACTTCATTACTTGGTAATGGAACAATAATTGCTCTTCAGTTATGCGAGATGCACCTCTAATTTGTAAGGGGTTTCTGAAGAGGTAATGACAGATGCTTAAAAAAATTGAAATGTGAGAATATGAAACTTATTATGTAAAAGATAATGGGACTCACGGAGTAGTCTGCCAGCTGGGTCACAGTCTCAGCTGGTATAAAGGAATGAAGATGATGTTCTGCCTTATGTATTCTTAAACACTGAACCTGAAGCCAAATTAATCATATTACTTTGTGCTTTAATCTGACTAAATCTCACAAATGAAGCATTGTCAGAGTAGGTCAACACCTGACATCCCTGCTTTCCTGAAAGCTTCCTGCACACTCCAGATAAAACCGCCAGCAATTCAGCAAAGGCATTTTTCCCCTCTGAAATTATACTTCCTGATTATAAAACATACTGAGTGTAAAATAAAGATATCAATCTGTATTTTTTCTTGTTTCTAATGTTAGATTCCATATAAAATCTGCTAGGAACTATATTGTGAGGGACAACCTCGTGTTAACAACAATGACCTACCCAAATTTTCTACATCCCCTTTTCTCCAGCTTAACCAGTGTGATCAAGGGCTCGGCACAGCATCTACAAGACCGAGTGTTCACTCGCAGCCCTTCCAGACAAAATGTCAACTCCAGACTCTGAGCACTTGCGTTCGTTAACGATTCCATGGCAATGCTTGTAAGATGAAGAGCAGCGCACCATCCAAATGTCATCTGTGTGTGCAGATGCAGTATCAAGTGCACCTCCTCATATGACTAATTTTCCAATTAAGATCGAAGCACTGTTGTGCTAGAAACACAACAAACACATGGAAAAATCACATTTTTGCCCCAGAGGGATTTATTATCAAAGAGACGCTAATTTTACTCTAATCTACCTGTTTTTACTGAGGAAAGTACTGACTGTATGACAATATGTAAATTTTGCACTGAAAAAAATTAACTGTATTTTACTGATTTGAACAGTTTAGCATGACATCCACAGGAAAAAAAAATGTAAAAAGAGGAAAAAAAAAAAAAAAGAAGATTGGTAAAATATCAGAGAGCTTCACCTACTCTGATCTCCATGCCATTGCAGACATTATTAGCAGGACCCAAGCAACCTAATCTGAGACTTGTTCAGACCCAAGTACATAAACTGCATCACAACAGCGACCGCTGGGTAGACATACCCCGAGGAAGCCAAGCCTTCCATTCTGCCTGGAAGAACGACAAAAAAAACTGTCCCAGTCTGCAAAACTTTCAGCTAGGAGAGCCCTCGTGGGCTCTTCCACTAGAGTTTAATCTAGTGGAAAAAGCCATAATGAGATGCAGTGCTTGGAAGCTGAAATTAGATAAACCAGGCTAGAAATAGGCAGACATTTTCAACAGCGAGAACAGCGTATGGCTGCAGCCCGTCCACCTAAGGATATTTCAAATATTCCATCACATCAAGCCTTTGAGTCAGGGCTGCAGTGCCCCGCTGACAGATGCGTGACACGGCTCGAAGAGAAATTCAGTTTTCACCCAGTAATTCTTAGACGAAGCTCAGCCTCTCGCACCACGCTCCAGCTCAAGTTAGATGATCATAAATGGTCCCTCTTGACCTTAAACATTTATAGGGATTCTCCCAGTTATGGTAAAAACTGCCTTTTCCATCCCTTGCAAACTGCCAGAGGGATACTTGGTTTTGGCATTCAGGTACCAAATTCAGCCCCTCATTACTGGGTTGGCAGCAGCTAAAAAAATGTTAAAAAAAATAAAAATAAAAAGAATTACCACGTACCTTGATGAAGCAGCTTCCCCACCCTAAAGCATCTTCTGCCTGACAGCATCAGGGAATGTCAGGGAATTCTTTGAAAAGAATGAAACAAAAAAACAAACAACAGTCTAATCCCCATTTCTCAGCAGAGTGTGCTACAGTGTGGTCTTCATAAAAATGGCACAGCAGGAGTGACAAACAATTCTCTCCTCTTCCCCAAATAACTAAGTAATTTTAAAATAGCTAATCCTGGAATCACTCTCAGAAGATTAGCTGTGGCTCAACAAACTTTAAAGACGATCATTTTTAATTTAATTTAAAGTTTAACATCCTTGTGTAATAATGGCAGAGATGAAGGACTATTAGGGAATAATCTTGTTTATGGATCAGTGAACTCAGAAAATTGCCAAGGCACTGTGAAATACATTCCTTATTCACACCTTATAATTAACTGACTGCTCTGCAGAGACGGGATGCTGCAATATTAAAGTCATCTTCGTTATTAGAAAGCTGCTCATTTGGGCCAGGATGCCACTAGGGGGGTCTTATTTGGTTCTGGCATTTCCAGACTCCCGGGAAAAGCTTCTCCAATCCATCGAAACAGCAGGCTCCAAAAGTGTAACGGAGGGGCAGAAAAAGCCTTTGGTCTGTGGCAGCAGCATGGCTTGTGCAGAGAGAAAGAACACCTCCCTCCTTCCCGAGTGCCATCTGGGAGCATTTCTCTTTTAAAGGCAACTGAAAGAAGAAAAATACAGTTCTCTTAATTAATTCACATTGAAAGGCGCTTTTGATGGAGTCAAGAGGCCAAATCAGATGGAAGTAAATAACGCAACAAACAGTGGCATGAAGGCCCTGAGATAGCAGCTGTCATAGATCTTTGTACTAAAAACAACAAGCTTTCAGCTTGTAAGAGAGAGGAGGGGGATATGGGGGGGTCTATCTTTTGAGCAAATTTTAAGGGAGAAATAGTCCATTTATCAGCAAAAAACGGGAAGGCTTGTGCTGAGGGAGATCTGCTTAAGATTTGGGAAAACCTGGATTAAGTCTCTGCTTTACGTCAGATTCTGCTTGTGAATTTGGGCAAACACTAGCAATTTCTGCCCTTTGGTTTAGAGAGGTAACGCTTCCCCTTCACTGATGGAGCATAAACACTTGGACAGAGAGGTCCCGGGCATCCCCTTCGCACTGGTGACCACATTGCAGAGGAGAAGATAAAACTGTTGAAGATGAGAAAAAGCAATGAGAAGGACTCAGTTTAACGAGCAGGTGTCTGAGGAAGCCCACGAGCTTTGCCCAAGCCGGGTCACTCAGAGTTATTACTCACCCCCACGTAGCAATTAAGAAATGGGTTTACAATATCTCTCTACTATCTAAGTAACTGAGGACCAGACACAGCAGATACAGGGTTTGATGGTGCCCTCTCTGGCCCTCAAATCAGCCTGGCCCATCTTAGCAGAGGTTCAGCACCTTGTTCCAGCCCTTCTCCTGTAACGGGGAACACGCCAGGCAGTCGTAGGATGTTCTTCGGCCAAAGCTAGAGCACACAATTCAAGACACACTAATAAAAGATACTCATATTTTCCACTTGGGTTTTGACCGTACATCTCGATTATCTAGGCAGACCACAGTCAGAACAAAAGAATAAATGATACTTAAAAAAGGGTGATGCCATAAATCAACACAGAAAAATGTAACTTTTTAATAGCGTGTTTAGAAAGGAAACAACAACCACTAATAGACTGAATAAAAATCTAATGTGTCCCTGCATCTGGAATACTGCATGTTATTCTGAGATCTCCCCTTCCTCTGCCCGATTTTCAAAGGATCTAATAGAGATCAAAGAGGTACAGGAAAGGGTAATAAGGCTCATCAAGCACATGGAAGGGCTTTTGCATGAGGAGATATTCAACAGAACAGGGCTCTCCATCCTGGAAAGGGAATACATATAAAGATACGATAAATTATGAAGGGCTTAGGGAAGTGAACCAGAAAAATTACTTTCTGCTTCTTATCATACAAAGTCAAAGGGCTCCCAATGAAATTATCAGTTTTCAAGCAAAGGCACAGACTTCTTCCTACGGTGTGTAATTAAATCACAGAACTCATTGCAACAAGATGCTGTCAAAGTCAGAAGAGAGAAAGGTTCTAAAAAGGGAATTAGACAATTCTATGGAGGACAGGCCCATAGAGAGTCTGAAACACAGTGCTCCAGATAAAGCTTCCAGACTCTACATCACTGACTGGCATACATTCAACATGCACAGGGAGGAAAGATGGCCCCATAATGGCCCTGTTCCCAGTCTTTTCTTCTCTGTAAGCATCTAGTAATGACCACAGTCATAAAACAGATACTAAGGCTAGATGGACCACTAGTTTGATATGGTGGTCCCACAGCATTCTTCTGTTACATTGATATACTGATATGAGTTCAATAGAAAAATCCTAATATAAAGTGAGAAGAGTTCTTTTAATTTTTTTTTGTGTCCCTGAAGAAATATCATGCAAAAATTCCTATATTTATATTCATGCATAGCATTAGACCAATGCATGAACAATGCATTCTGGGTGGAAAGTTATCCTCCATCTCCAAAAGTTGATATGGGCAATGAATGAAGGAATTTGATTTTCCATATTGAGTAGTTCCATGATGGAGATACCATTCAGGATCATAAGCAGAGTCACAATAGTGTATCCACAGTATGTCAGCCAAGATCATCAAAGGAATGCTGATCTGTAATGGAAAGACTAGAAAGACTGGCATTAGCAGCCATTTAGATCACAGATCAGGTGACAGCTTTCTAAAGATTAAAATTCCTGATGCTAATACCCAAAATGTTTGTACTCTAAGTAATTAATCTTCTGAAATAAATGTGTGACATAATTAACGGTGGAGAGAAGGCAGGAGAAGATGGACAACAACAACAAATGAATGGAGCTTACTACCAAAATACAAAAGCAGCATCTCTGCTTCAAACAGAGATAAGTCACAGGCACAGCAGTGATACAAGATGCTGTCATGAGATTAGGCAGAGATTATAGTAAATGCAATTAAATCAAGCAATGTCAAAATATTGCAAGAGAAGGTTAGGCCATTATTTTACAGCAGCTTTGTCTCTGCAGAAATTCCTAGCATGGTCTTGCAAGAACAATACATTTGAAGCTGCTGGATGATGGGATGAAACTGCATTTTATGGGAGAGAAATAAACATAATGTTCTCTCTTATTTCCACCCCTGACTCATAATTACTCTTTCCCTGAACTTTTTTTTCCCTGAACAATCAATAAAGTCCTGGTCTCCATGGAAAACAGAGAAGAGACAGTTTTTTCTTTCTAATTTTCCTCTTCTAAAGCGAATGCCCAGCAGGATTGCTGGCATCTTTCACAGATTAAAAGGAACTGTATGTCACTCGGTATTTTCTGTACTAGTACAACCATACAGTAATTTTCAAAGTACAAATTTTACACTTAGTATTTCCTTATTCTACAGCTGATTTGGAAAAATGAGGAACTTATCGGTTGCTAACAGAGAGATTTGAGTAAGCTTTCAGCCCCCAGCCTGAACGGAGGACCTACGGCAGGTAGTGAGAATTCATACAGCAGAGCAGAGCATCACCAGATGCTCCAAGATCTGTCAGACCTGTAAAGCAAACACTTGACAGCAGTGTTCCAGAAGCCCAAGCACACCTTGTCTCTCAAAGCTCACTTCAGCCAGTATCTGAATTTCAGCAGGGATGTTTGGGAATATGGAATGCATTTACAAGAGTCCCTTCTGCGCTGCAGCTTCCTGGACATTCACATTCTGGAAATTGCTTAAAAGAATAGCAACAAGAAAATCTGCATTTCAAAGGTCTGCAGTCAGGAGAGAAACATGGGTTCCAGCATTTCTAAGCCAAGTAGAGGATTAAGGTTTCTAATGCACTAAGTTGGAAAAGGATGTTAGGATAACTGAATTAGAAATGTGAAAGTGGATTTACTACTCTTCTTCTTTAGATTAAGTTGAAGATTAAGTTTCTAGTCAGGGAAGGATCTATTCATCTTGGAAAGCGTACAGGGAGGATGGGAGAAGCATTAGACACGCTAACAGATTTTGTCTTTTAAAACCAAATATTAAATCTCAACAGCTACTTCACAAAAAAAAAAAAAAAGAAAATCAAGGTAGTAGTCATCACACAACTGGAACCATCCACCTAATGCATTCAATGACATTGGTGTCACCGTGTTTTTGAGCAAATGATTGCTTGTATCAGTCTGTGAAAACCTAAAGCCACATAACTTAGCCCTGAGAGCTTGTTGCCCTCCTCTTAATACTTGCTGTAATTACCAGGTTCACAAAGGAGATATGGACCAGCTCAGAAAGCATCAGTCACTAATGAGGTAAGTAGTTACAGATGAATCCTCCACTCCTGCGAACAACCTAAAAGGTTTCTGCTAGTTGTCCAAAAATGTGCCTGGAAGTCAAAGATGTAAGAGAGAAACTGTTCAATTAGACGAGCTCCAGGGAAATACCTGCAATAATCTAGGCATCATCTATCTTCAGGTGTTTTAGTTTTTATTTCCTGGGTGACTGAAATACCACTCTGTGTCAAACTAACCCAGATTTACTGCAAGGAAAATGACCTGGCAAGCCATTAAAGTTTTTTCTGTATCTCAGCCACCGTTAATTCCTTGACACTTGGTTTACAGGGCTTTCAGAGAAAGCCAATGAGCACGGGCACACTGCTATTTCAAACGCTGGTTTAATGAGACTGCCATGAACTGTGAATAGGAAGGCAGTCCTGTGAAGTAAAGGGAATGAACGGAGTCTCCTGTGAGTCAGCTCTGGGACACACAGGCTGCACCTACAAATTAGGGATTTCCAATTAGCAACACAGGGAACAGAAGAGACTGACGTACAATGAAGCGACTGCAACTGCAGGGCTTAAAGGCAACTCCTGCTAATGAGAGAAAAAAAAATCCCCGCTTCCTGCACGCATGAATGAATAGGTGATCAGCATCTTTCACAAGAGGGGAAAACGCCAAAGCCAAACCAAAAAGCAGACATTAACTTTTCCTCATGAAAAGTTCCTTCCTTTCCTTTTGTTTTGCCCCGCATGATGCATTCTCCCAGGCACAGTTTGCACTTATGAATTCACAGAAATGAAAGTCTAAAGGATCTTTCAAAGATTAAAAGGTCTTCCCCTAAAAAAAAATAAAATGAAAAAATAGCTAAAACATGTTAAGTCATCATCAGCTAAGAAAAGTCACACCAGATTCAGTCTTGTACCTTTTTCCTGACATTCAATGTACGCGAAGCCAAACCACTCAAGTCTATTTGCTGCTTACTGGAATAAACAGGGACTCTTGATACTGCCAGACATTAATAGTCCAGGGGATATAATTTACTTTCCACTTCCTTCCTAGAAGGATTTAAAAAGAGGCAGAGAGGTTTTTCTGTACTGCAAGACAAGATACACTACCCAGAATAGCATAGAATAGCAAAGACAGTGAATGTTGACAGCTGGGATACAAGAAGAAAAGCCCAGAGTGACCTGCAGCCTGGAGGGCCTGCAAGAGACTGGACCTGCAAGGCTGGAGGACCAGGGAGCACATGGAGGATGCAATACAAAGCACAAGGACGTAGGAAGGGGCCCTGGAACTGTCTGGGCAGGGACTTTGGCACTAGGGCTACAGGAGGGGTCCTGGGAAGTTTTTTCACAGGAGCTTTTGGGGAGAGCAACAAGGTCCAAGAGGCAAATCCCGAGGAGCAAAGATTGGAAGCAATTAAATGACTGAGGAGAAGCAAGCAAGAGATGAGATGAGGGCAAGCTGGAGTAGAGAGGACAGGGCAACAAACTGGGGAGAGAGGAGAGACAGGGCTGCCAGAAGAAGCTACACGTGCAGCGGTTTGTTCCTCTCACAGTGTGGAAAGGAACAAGTCATTATGCCTCCTCTGTCCACAAATACCTAAGGGGAAAAGCCCCCCCTCTATTATCTCTGACTCTCCTAGAGCATTTTGCCAGCAGCAGTCTGCTCACTCAAGGGGCAGATGTCGATAAGGCAGATCCAAAGGTTTCAATCCAGCAATTCCCAAACCTGTGGCTCCCTGCTCTAAAATTCCTGGGCTATTCACCTTCCTTGTTTTGAAAAGCAAGGAAATGACACATCCAGAAACTATGCCAAACGCACTTTAAAAGATTACAGACTGAAGCAACAAACTGCAAGGAAATACCAGCACTTGGTAGTTTGTACAGAGAAATTATTGAGAAGTTGTTAATCTGTCTCCGAGCAGGACTTGAATGCCATGAAGTAAATAGGACATGGGGCTGTGCTCTGGACAAGAAAGAAACAAAATATTGAGTAGTTGCTCAGTAAGCGAGCACCATCCATTCTGGATAATGAATAGAGCAGGGATCACGCAGAAAAAATGGTATCTGATAGTGTAATTAAAGACTGTCATAACATAAACACACAACGGGGCCAAAATTAAATCAGGCCTTTCTTACCTGCTGAGTGCATAATTTTGCAACCTAATGATGTCTAAACATGCCTTTTTGTGTGTGCATGCAACATTAGTCATTGCCATACCAAAGTGGTGCTGTTTTTAAGTAAACTTGAGTTTTAACAAGCGATGGGTTCAGCTGCTTGTATTGAAATGGCACTTCCAGATTTCAAAGATTAAGACGCATACATACATACAGAAGAGAGACAGTCCTTAGCTGTTTTGGGGGGAAGTCTTAAAACAACAACCACAAGTGGAGGTGGAAAAGAAGCATGCATTACTGCTCTTCATCTTCCAGCACTCGCCGTGGGAACAGAGAGATGTTAATTGTTTTCCCAAGATTACACAAGGGTTCTCTGGAAGACAATCACAGGCTAAAGCGTGTAAATCCAAGGCTTTAAGCATCGGGGCATCCACCTCTCATGTGTTTCTAGACTCTAGCAGAGCCTTCTAGTGGCCTCAGCTACCATCTGAGCATAAGAGTATTACCACTGACTGCAGGCAAAGGGGAGGAAGACTCATGTATTGCTGCTAGTGAATGTTTCCAAAAGACAGGACACTGACCCAGCAGTAGCTAGAGCTATTGCTCAAACTCACAATGGAAAAATGGTCTAAAGAGCTGAGCTCAGAGAAGAGTAAACCAGAGGCCAAACCCACCTCTGCAATACACCTCTCCAAAGGGGGGGCCAAACTGCTCTCAGAACTCAAGCTTACTGAACAGCAAGAAGAGCAGAGCCTCAGTAAATCTGCTGCAATTATAAAAAGCTTGCAACACCATCCCACAGTCACCAGCGTAACAATGACACTTATCTAATCTGTCATCTTTCAGCACACAATGTGCCTTCCTAGGCCTTGGGAACTCAGGGTCCTACTTGTCTCTTGGGGTAAAATTGTGTCATCCTATTCTTGGTTCAATTTTAAACATCAGTTTACAAAAAAAAACCAAAATTTAAAAAAAAAAAAAAAGTCAGCCTACGGTCAGGGACAACTTCTTTTCTGTCCTTTCCCAGGGAGGCAATCCAGCACCAGTCTTTGCTCAGAGCATCACAGACTAGAAGCTCACTCCTTTATTTTCAAAGCCTCACAACCCTCAGGTGATCACCAGTGAGGGAGGAAGGAAGGGAGAAGCTTAACCCAGCTCCATCACTGAATGTTCCAGGTAACTCGCTGGGCTCTCCCACAGAAGAAAATCATTTTGACTGCCAGACTCCAAGGCCTTTTTCACCACAAGCTGAATCCCAACACCTGGAATTTCTCCACCAACAGTGTGATGTTTGCAAAAGCAGGGACCTCTTAGGCCAGTGTCAAGTACCCAGGTTTTCCTTTTGGTGTATGTTTGCTCCAGACCAAAATAATACATTAATAATAGTTACCTTAGCGTTGTCTCGGAGGCATGCAGGGCTTTTTGCTGCTGCACTCCACATATGAAGGCAACCACCACTGACCTTCAGGGTGGGAGTGCAACCAAGAACACCTTCCTAAAGTTTAAGAAAGTTGTATCAAATCTAGCAGAAAACACCTCCTTCCCACTTCTACACCCGGGCAGATTTATATTTTGAGCCACGCCTTGCTAAAAAAAAAAACCCTCCCTCTAACAAATTCAAGAGAAGGTAAATTTGCCCACGTGTAATCCCATATCTGGGAAACCAGGTTTCCCATATTTGGGAAACCAGACAGTTCTGCCTCTGTCGGGTATGAATCTGGGAAGCAGCATTACACTGCATGGCACGGAGAAGCATTAGAAACGCAGCTGGGACTTCTGCTTTTTGAATAGGAATTTCATGTTAAAGCAGAAGTGTGCTAGACTGTCAAATTAGTTTTTAAAAAAAAAAAAAAACCACCAAGCAAACTATAGTCATTGCTACACAAGAACAGGAAATAGAAGCACCCACTGAGGAAAAAGCCAAATAACACCAGGCAATTGCTATGTAGTCGCTGGTGATGTGTGCCAGGGATTTTTTTTTTTCCTCCCCCTTTCCCTCAGCTCTTCCTTCGTGTTGGAGAACAGCATCTGTTTCAGCTCAAATGCTGAGCACACACGCTGGACGGGGACTCGGGCAAGATACGTGATGACCTCAACATACTTCTCCTCATAGTCTATCAGCCTTTGGGCCAGCACAGCCATCCCTGGAATGCGCCACGTTCTGCAGAACGTTTCCATTTTCCTTCCCTTGCTACTGCAAGAAGGAAGGACATTGCTGCTGGTTTCGTCATCAGATCACATTTATCCCTGCTACAGCCTTAAGGGTTTCATTGAATTTTGGATCAATGGGGTTTCGTGCCCGGATCCCACAGTGCTAACAAGGAGTGAGCTTCCTCACTCTTTCTTTTTGGATGTACACACAGATTTAAAGTGATGCTGTTGGGCAGCACTCCAAGTACACCTGCTTCTCTCGTTCTCTCACTTGGCAAAAAAATTTAAAAAAAAACCAAAACCAACACACAAAACCAAAACCTAAAGCAATATTCACGTAGATGGAAAATGGCAGCATTAAGCACTGGTCTATTGTCCATTCCAAGGGAAGAGTCTCGCCAGCTAAATCACCAAGAGCAGATGCAATAAATATCTGTTCCCAGGTCAAAGAGAAACAGAGATTTCCATTTCAAAAGCATGCAAGCTATTGAGGAGTCTTGTGCTTCAAGAACACCTGAATCTTACACTGTGGGACCACCCCAGGCTCATTTACAAAGCCCGAAACCATCAGGGTGACTAGGTGGTATGAGGGGGAGGTGACAGGCCAGACAGCATTTAGCAATCCTGAGTGTGAGGTACACGTGACATCGCATGACTACAGCTATATGTGACTTTGGACTTTTTTTTTTTTAAAAAAAAAAGGTCAAAAAATAATTCTCAGTTTTCAGAAGGTTCAACAAATCAAGAATAAGAGAGTGAGGGGCAATAACTATGGACACAATGTGCACAAGGGACTGTGACAATTTTTTTTTATGTGTATCATCCTTGTTAAATATCTTCATAGATCTAACAGAGTATCTCTGTGGTCAGCAATGACGTGCTGGCACTAATGCTACTTTAGAATAGGACACATATATACCTGTATACTGCACCATCATAGTGAAAGCTCTGGCCTTATCCCAAACAGATGCAAAGCCTGATGTGGAAGTTCCTGTCTGTCCTTCTCCATTTGTGTCATATGGGAGGGCACATGTGATCATAAGCCTCTTTCAGGTCTTAAAACTAAGGGAGGTGGATTAAACTCGTAAGAGATCCTAGCAGTCTCGTTTTAGTAGTATATGCCAGCAGCCCCCAAAATTGCAATACGGGGTGATGAAACTTACAATTTCATCCACACTAACTCATTCCATACTCCTGAAGGCACCCAGGACTGTAACCCACACATACACTGGATAGCTAAAGATAAGAGCAAGTGCCAATAAAGAACAGAGATCTCTCTGCACCAAGAATTTTCATAACTAGCTCCTGTTACTGCTAATTAGACTGATTCCCTTAAGTGCTCCGTTACATTTTTCTGTATTTTCCAGTTAGCTTTAGTAGCAAGATACATAATAAATTATTATTAACAGAAACCTAATTAATCACATTACAAGTACTTAAAAGTACAGACTGAGCAGTGCACAACTATTTTATTCTAACGAAGACTCAGTGCATTAGATGAAGTACCTGAAGCTACTTCACTATGTCCAATCTGCCCTCCAACTTTGGAGTTTTAGAAATATTTAAAATTTTTCACCTTCCTTTTACTATGGCAGAGACCTATACAAGTCAGAGAAAGATTGATTAGAGGAGAAATTGTGTAATTCATTTTGTATATTTGACAGCAACCTCAATTTTTCTTTCTTCTGTCTTTTTTCAGCTACAGCAAGGATTTTTTTTTTTAATAAAGATGGATTGTATTTTAATAGATCAATTTCCTTGAGTGCCTCCTACTTCATATCATATAATATGCCAGTAGCACGAGAGAAGGAAAGCATTTCAACTATTTTAATCTGTCCTATGAGAGGAACCAGCAGATGGGAGGGAGGGTAAGGCTGCAGTCATACGATCAGGTAGTGGTCCACAGACCTCCAGGTGATGTCAACGTCATTTTGAGAAGTCAGTGAGCTGCAATACATTTAATCTTGCTGTTCCATATACTACAAGCACGCTCCATGTGGTTGAGGATTGCCATCTCTTGAAATTAAAGAATGGAGTGTGCTACAGTATTTGTATAGTCACCAGCAAACTTTGACACAAGACAAGCAGGAATTGGTCAAATTGTCCAGGCTCTAGGAGCCCATCATTCCATGCAACAAGAAATGAGTATCTGGCCTTATCCCACCTTCAGAGGAAACAGGAATCCAGAGCAAGGAAAAAAAAAATACCAAAGAAGGTTGCCAATTGTGTTTTAGGAAAGTTTCTTTCAAAGCAGCATCCATTAACCCACGCCAGGCTTTCCCCCCACGGCTCTTGGGCACACACAGATGTGTGGCAGCAGGCTTCCCTCTCAGCCACTGGGACCAAGTCAGCTCTACTGTGGGCATCCCACAGCAAACCAGCACACAAACAGGCTGTGGCAAGCATGTTGTACACAGTCAGCCACTTGAAAAGAGAAGCTGAGCTGCTCACACCATGAGAGCCCCTTTTAAAAAAGCAGCTACGTACGGGCAGAGCTTGATTTGCCACGTGCAAGAAATCCTTCACAACGCTCGAAGAGGCAGCTGCCAAAAAGCAAATGCCAGTTGGCAGCGTGGATGAGCTCCCTCCGAAGCTATCCCACATGCAGGGTCTCTCCAACACACCTTCTGCAGCCTCTCCTGAAGAGGCTGGAAAACCAGAGGCTTTCTCCTCAGTGTAAGAAAGGGATGTTCCCAAAAGCGGGGGTGGAACGAGGGTGTGTGGGAAAAGTATAAAGAAAAGAAGGGGGGAAAGGAGCAGTGGAAAGAAAGAAAGAAACAGGGATAGAAGACGGAACAAGACAAGACATTTTTGAATTGATACCTTCAGTATTAGCATCCACGAGGAAAAATGGAAACAAATACAAGTATCAAAGAGAACAAAAACCTTGAGAGAAACATGGAGAGAGCAAAGGCCAGGAATCACAGTGTCACGCTCAGGTTATTCCTCCCCAGCAGGTCCTAAACTTTAGAGGCAAGATGTTAAATGAGGCTACTGGGCAGCCCGTTCTGGCCTGGCACATCAGAAGGACCCAGGGTCACCCACACTTTCTAATTGTGCTACTCATTTAGGGATACAGGAGAAGAAATAAATTCAAACAAATAAACAAACAACTTCAGAGGCTGTTCCTACTGGCCAGAAGAGTTTCCAGGACAGAGCAGTTAGTGCTTATGCCCTCTGAAAAGTCTTAACATCCTTACCATTTTTGCGTTGCAAATTCCCACACAGAGAGGCAACACAACCAAACCCACTCCTCTCCTTGCTAAAAACAGAACCAAAGACCTAAGCACCTCCAGGATGATCGGACTGTTCAGATAAAACACCTGCAGGGCCGAAGCTCTCAAGTGGGTTCAACCATTTAAACTACAGGCAGAGGAACGAGACTGTGATCTGTGAAGTTACAGATCTCATGTAATGCCTATAGGCCATCAGCAAGTTTGCTGACAACACAGTTGACACCACAAGGGAAGGGATGCCATCCAGAGGGACCAGAAAGCCAACCCCATCCTGAGCTGTGTCAAGAGAAGTGTGGCCAGCAGGTCATGGGAGGTGATTCTGCCCCTCTGCTCTGCATTTGTGAGAACCCACCTGGAGTCCTGTGTCCAGCTCTGGAGTCCTCAACACAGGAAGGACATGGACCTGCTGGAACGGGTCCAGCAGAGGGCCATGAGGACGATCAGAGGGATGGAGCACCTCTCCTATGAAGACAGGCTGAGGGAGTTGGGGTTGTTCAGCCTGGAGAAAAGAAGGCTCCGGGGAGACCTTTCAATATCTGAAGGGAGCCTACAGAAGAGCCAGAGAGGGACTCTTTGTTAGGAAGTGTAGTGACAGGACAAGGGGAAATGGTTTTAAATTGGAAGAGGGGAGATTTAGATTGGATACTAGAAAGGGTGGTGAGGCACTGGAACAGGTTGCCCAGAGAGGTTGTGGATGCCCCATCCCTGGAGGTGTTCAAGGCCAGGCTGGATGGGGCTTTGAGCAACCTGGTCTGGTGGGAGGTGTCCCTGCCCATGGCAGGGGGGTTGGAACTCGATGATCTCTAAGGTCCCTTCCAATTCAAACCATTCTATGATTCTATGATCAATACTGATGCGGTAAAAGATCATTTAAAAAAAAAACACAACAAACCAACAAACCAAACAGTTTCTACTGAACTGGTTATTGAAGGGTGTTATGAGAGAATAAGAGTTTCACTTTCCTAGATTTCAGGAGTGCTGCATGGGGCTTGTTCAGGTACCAGCCACTAAACAATCAGAGAACTGCAGTAGGTAATTCCTGATCAGCTTAAGGAACACAACACTTTCTCCAAGGGATAGGCAGTGCAGGGCAATTCATTATTGCAGGTCTGCAAATTAAATCATACTGGGAGCATTTTGTAGTTAAAACCATGTCAGCAGCAAAGGCCACGCCAGGCAAGGGCTGCCAGGGAGAGGGTGCAAAGGTCAAGGTTAAAATAAAAAAAAAACCAACCCCAGACTCTGGCAGAGACCCACGGGGCCACTGAGTCACGCTCCCTTAAACACTTTGACCAATTCAGTGCTGTTCCACAAGAGTAAGGATGCTGAGTGCTGGTCCCATGCCAGAGCCTGGCCCCGAGATATTGCAGAGCCCTTCCTTCCTCAGCGAGGTCCACAATGAACATGCCAAGAACTGCAACCAGTGAAAATCCTTCCCTACTGCCCAGGCCCAGCTCTCACCATTTTATGTACGTTCTTCGGCATAAAGGGAGAGTGGGCATCACTCCTGCTTCCACATATTTAGAAAAAACATGCATACACACACACCCCTCTCTATGTCTGTATACTCACGGACAGAAATTATACCCAAAGACACAGGTAGATAGAGATATATAGCAATATCACAAAACACCCTGCCCATACTGCACTAACCTCACTTACAGGCATTATTGTACCCATGGACACATACCCCCTCTTCCCATTCAAACTCGCATTACAGTTTTAGCTTTCTTCATGGAGAAGCTGGGAAGAAGAGCACCAATATCATATCAGGACTGAAAGTCTCAGGATTTCGACATTGTCCTCCTCCCAAGCAGAAGAAATGCACTTTTGTGTTCCCTCCTCTTTCTTCCCTGAATCTCCACTGTCTTCTCTCTTCCCTCTCCAGTAGCATAGGAAAAAATGACAGCGCATTTCAGGATAAAAACAGCTATAGCAAAGTGAATGCCTTGACATTTTAAGGTAGGATCAGCTGCAAACTAAGCCACAGCAGTACCTTCGGATGGCCCACATGGCTTTGCTGGGCACCGAAAGGCCACCGCTCCGCTGCCCCTCGGGTGATGGTGGGTGGCAGGAGCTCCAGGTGCCCCGGTGAGCAAAGCGATGCTTCCCGTTCTCTCGGCCGGCCGGAGGGACGTGCAGCGAGGCAGAGGGAGAAGCTGCAGGTTGCCGGGCAGGTCTCTGGTGGATCCCCCCATTTTTCCTGATTACATGTGCAGAGAAAAGCAAAAAAAAAAAAAAAAAAAGGAAGGAAAAAAGATTTAAGGATCTTTATTTTTCATGTTTACTTACCAAAGGGTTGAACATTATGAAAACAGCACAGCATGGTGTGTTAACTACAATAGACGACACTTCATTTAATCTAAAATGCAAAGCCTTTGCATGCTGGAAGGACTGGATTTACTAGTTCCTAACTGGATCTAGAGAAGGAGACCTGACAGTCACAGAATAGGAGCACTTAAGCTGTTCTGTGGCCCTCTGTTAAGATGGGAAGTACTGTGAGGAAGAATATGATGCCATTCCTAATTTTTTGCTGCAGAAAATAATTGGTATTCTGCCTTATTTAAATAGAAATTAAATCTCTACAGGTTGGAGGAAGAAGCAGGAGGTAATGAGTTTCAGCAGCATGCAGAAGGCTGCTGGTTTTCTGCTGCCCCCTATAAAAAGTCAAATACAGTCATAAAATCCTGAGCACCACAGACAGAAAAGTGCACAATTCATGCAACCAGAGCAACTGTGAAAATGCAGCACATCTGGACTACACATCTTCATTCCTGAAAGCTAAACAACCGCCACATCTGGATAACTGGATGCCACTGAAGCAAAGAAATAACCTGAACAGGCCACTGGAATGTGAACCTACAGGAAGGGGGAGATGGAGGAGAGGGGGAAGGAGGAGGGCACAGATTTTCCCCCAATTAATTAACATTTGTGTTACCTTTAGCCAGGCAGCTCCTGGAACACGCCTGGCGGACACTTAACACAAGTGTTAACAAGAGTGCCAGCTGTCAGTCCCCAGAAAACTCCTCCCTGGCCACTTGCCCACCAGATACACTGTTAGGAATTACTTATCTGCTCAAAATAGGATAAATCCTCTGCCAACCCATCGTACCTGCCCTTGCTGATTGCTATGGCT
The DNA here is from genome assembly GCA_004320125.1 of Scolopax mira. Lineage (NCBI taxonomy): Eukaryota > Metazoa > Chordata > Aves > Charadriiformes > Scolopacidae > Scolopax > Scolopax mira. Next base: position 32,581 of record BJBW01012685.1, on the reverse strand, counting down.
GCTAGAGGGGCCAGAGGGAGGCAGGTGGGCCTGAGAAGCGGTCCATCCTCCACTGGATCCTAGAGGAAGGGCTGAAACAGGAGGGAAGCCAGGATGCTCCTGAAAGGAGGACAGTCCCTCTTCTCCTCCCTGCATTCGCTGCTCTGGCATTGTGCCGGCTCTGGCACTCCCCAAACCCTTCTGGGAGCTGATTTAATTCACTACTGCAGAAACGTGAATTCAGTGTCCCTTTTTTTATAACCTAGATATGCTTAGCTCACACGGGAGCGTGATGGCTCAGCGCCTGTGGGGCAGCACCAGTGGGAGCAGGAGTGGGAGCTCCCATTCTCAGTGCCAATAAGCTCTTCCCTTCACTCACATCTGCACCAGGTATGGCTTGGGAGAGAAATGGATAAAAAGCAGCTTCTATCAAACAAGACTTCTGACTTCTAATGGATACAGAACAGCATAGTTATTTGTGACATTAAGTGGGTGAGGCATAAAAACTTCAAAGTATTTGATTTTTCTCCAGTGACGGCTGCGAGCTGCTAATTACCCCAGTCATTCCAGAACTGGCTGGGTATTTTCCCTCTTTTTGCATTCTGTAAGGACAGAAAGGCTCAAATCTGATTTTACAACTAAACATCATATGATATTTCTACAACCATGACATTACGGCTGAATAATCAAGCAGACATTGCAAACGGAATGTTGATCAGCCAGAACTCCCACAGAAAAAAAATAAACGTTAGTCTTGCCAGAGTGAACTGAGCATTTTAGAAATCAGCTCTTCACATCTGGTGCATCTACCCAGCAAAAGTTATCAGGCAGCAATAGAGTAACAAATAAATAAATAAACACAGAATAAAACCTTGGTGCCCTCTAAGTTTTTTTAAAGTGTGCCATCTAATTCAGCGGGGCAAGTCTATCTCCCACGGTGCTGTATATAATAATATATATTTTGCACACACGGGTGGTGACACTCAGAAAGCACAGCGAGAATAACAAGTTACTTACAGTTTGAGTCCACTGCAGGAGAGGGAAAAGAAATCATAAACCAAGCACACACCAAACACGGTGATTCCAGTTTCTTTCACCAGCATTGCACACGTCCCCAGGAATAAACTAAGCAGCAAGAAGAATGGGGAGGCAGTGGGAGGGAAATGTTCCCCAACATAAAGCTGATCCACACTCCTGAAAAACAGATTTGACATGAGTATTTTAACTTCTCTGTTATTTTCATGTTTACTACGTTCACACAAATACCGAGACGTTTTTCCTTAATTTCTTAAGATGCTGATAATATGAAAAATTTACACTATACGCTGATAAACGATGAAAGGTTTAGACACAGGACAGGAAGGGAAAGCACAAGGATTGAGAGGCACACCAAGAATTTGAACAGAGGAGGAAAAAAAGACAAGCAGAAATACAGAGTGGAAGGCAGAGTCAGAGTAAAGACAGAAAGGTCAGAAAAACACCTGCTTTCTGCCATCTAAAATACACATGCCTAATTCTCCTTATGGGACAAACACAATATGCAAGCAACAATTCCTCCCATCCCACCCACACTCCCCCGAGTCAAAGATGCATCCTCACCATTCCTAGACTGGGCAGCAAGCCCGTATGAGAAGGAAGAAGGTAAGAAAGAACCCAAAACAAACAAGCCGATTCCTGCGGGGTCACTACCAGTTTTATGCCTTTGAAACCTTCTGATGAAAACAGCGTTGGGGATTTGTGGCAAACAGCCCGAGAGGGATATAAGCAGTTTTTCCACGGGGCTACAGTGCTATTCCTAAATGAAATAGCATTGCAAAAAGGGCAGAAACCCCGTCTGAGTAAAGCCATTTCTTTATCTATACTTGTTCAGTCATAGTTTTAGGACACAGACCAGCAAACAGAGCCAAGTTTTCATCTGAAAAGGATGACTAATGGTCTAGACACAATCCTTAACTCTCCCAGACCAGGAATTTTACAGCCCCAGTCACAGCATGTATTTCAAAGGCAGGCATGTGTCTGTCCATCCTTCACTCTACTTACAGACAGTTTACCTTCAGTTGAAAACATTTCTTCATAATTTTTAGCTCTACAAGCCCTCCTCTAGTGTACGGCCAGCTGTAATGTTAATGGAAGAGGGGACTTTAAATGTGGACTTCTCTTTTTATGTTTATATTTCTTCCCTTAAGCATCACTCATACGGCACCATGGCTGAAAGCAGGGGCCACGGCACTTCCACGCAGCACTGCTGGGGAAAGCACCTCTGCCAACAACCAAAAACTGACAGGTTTCCCCTTTGCCTCCCCCCAGGACTAGAGCATCTCATGGTATTATCACAACTGATAGGAAGGGTCCGTACCTATTATAGGAGAGAAAAGCCAACAGAAAGAGTAGACAGGCTAGGACGTCCGCTCTGCCTACTATACCTGTTACCTAAAAGGAAAATAAACACATAGGTGTAAAAGTATGTATATAAAAAGGCACAGCATTCAGTGACTGTTTGAACAATCCCTGCTAACTGCTACCACGTTAAGCTTTTCACCTTCCAGTGTCACCCTCCCTCAGTACCGTGAAATGTCACTTGGTTAACTTGGAGTTTTGTCTGCTGCATTTCTCACTTGGCAAAAACAAATGAGTAAGCCAAGAGTTAAGTCACTCTTTGCTTGCTCATTAAAATATTAATAAAGTTGCATAGAAAAACACCAATTTTAGGGATCTGTTTTAATTTTGTATAAGGCAGCTCAAATGAAAAACACATTCACCTCCCAGAACCGAGATTTGTTAAAAAAAAAAAAAAACAACCAACCAAAAAAACAACTCATGAAAGAGCAACTCTTTGGACAAGACTTAGTATACAGGAATGAGTTAATAATTAATATTTGATTGAACTTTATCACCAAAAAGTGATAGAGTAGTATGTAATTTATTCTCTTTCTGAATAAGCTGATCTTATGAGAATGTTTTTCTACACATTAATTAACCAAATCTTTTTACAAGAAAGAGAATACTGAAGAAGAATGTATAAACACTCTTTTTACAAACTATTTAAATATTCCATTTTATAAAGATCTAAAAATTGCCCATAAAGCAAATAAAAGGCCCTTTGAAACTTCACCTCTTTGGAGATTACATAATTAAGCTATATTCAGCGCTCTGGCATTTATTTTAACCTTTTCAAGTTCTGACCCAGACAAAAATAAATTCAAAGAGTGCCTCTTCTAAAACCTCCCTTATAATATAAAGCTGTATTATCAAAAGGAGCCCAGCTGATTAGTTCACACGAGACAGCAACAGGGAGTAACTGTAAAGCTCATGGCTTTTTGTTATTAAGGTAATCTCTCCTCAAAAGTTGTCAGCCACGGCAGCAGTTTCCCTCGCTCATTTACAAAGGCTCATAAGGAAATGTGTGATGTTAATGGCATCTCAGCTAACGAGTGCATTTCTTTTTCTAAGTAGGGATAGCCAGACATTGCATTTCCTTCTTAACAACAGCAAGAGACTCATTTTATCTACAGAAGTACCTCCCAACGGACTGTGGTTTGAGCGTGACTATGTCTTTAAATGTTTCCTCACAACAAACAGAAAAATGTCCAATATAAGCTGTTGCTCTGTAAACTTACCACGGTGTTTATTAAGCTAACAAGCTTTTTATGAAGGTGATACTCCTGGTTTTTAATTGAAATCAATATAAATTAATCCATGGGTCATATCACCTCTCTCTTAGGCAATCTCCTCCAGAATACACACTAATGCTCCTGTCACTTTTTCCTCCCTTGAATTGATGACTAAAGGAGATGACTGAAGGCGTGCAACAATGTCCCAGCAGGAGAGCACAGCCTCACCGAGGTCTTTGGTTCCAGAAGACTCAACATTTTCATCAGCTGAATGACTGTCCATGTATTCCCAGCATTGATGATTAGAACCATCAATTAGATTTAGCAGAAAGATGGCCAGTACGAATACACTTTTTTCTTAATGACTCCTGCAAATTATTTTAAACACAGTACATTCTCACCTTTGCTCCTCCACATCAAAAAAATCACAAGTACCATATCTTGTATGCCTCAGAGGTTTCTTTACAAAATAATAAAAATAATAATAAAAGACTTTAAGTGTGCATTTATTTTTAGCCCTTTTTGCGTCGCATACTTACAGCCTCGGTGTGAATGGGATGCAGAGCAAAGAACAGCGCCGTGACAAAAGCAAGTCGGAGGTCCTTGAACACAGCTTTGTCACAAGTGTACATCAGCACAAGAGTCACCAGACAGTGTAAAATTACATTCACCGCGTGGAAATAGAAAGGGTTCATACCAGCCAGCAATACGTTCAACCTGTAAGGATACAAAAAAAGCGCCATTACCAAGCTGGAGAGGTCTCATCATAGCAGGACTGCTTTCAAATGCTCCAAATTATGCTTTTTGCCCGATTTGCAGTCTTCCAACATTAAGTGCTATTAAACTAATTAGCGAAAAATCAACTCTGAACTTCTGCTTTATCTGATTGGACGGGAAACCGATTTTTAAAATAGGCGGTTGCCCTTGGCTGCCTTCTTGATGCCATGAGGGGAGAGGCTGGTGCACTTGGCTGCAGTGAGACCATGCCCGTGCCCCCTTGGCAGCACGGCAACGTCGGCCAACATCAGGAGGACAGCACTTGTCCTCTGTCCCTCCTGGCACCTTCCACGGTCATCTCAGCCACGTGGCAGCTTTACGCTACGGGGAACTGATGTTTTCGCTTGGTAAGGGACTGGAGTACCTCCTCGTTCTTCAGGTCCGTTTATCCCCATTGAATTCTCAACAGGCTTCCACGCACTGAAGGTTAGGCATGTCATTTCCAAACAAGTTGAAGAGCGGGGAGTTATTGGAAGTGAGCAACATGGGTTTACCAAGGGCAAATCATGTTTGACCAATCTGATAGCTTTCTGTGATGTTATAACTGGTTGGTTGGATGAAGGGAGGGCAGCAGATGTCATCTACCTTGACTTCAGCAAGGCTTTTGACACTGTCTCCCATAACAACCTCATAGGGAAACTAAAGAGGTATGGACTGGATGAGGGGACAGTGAGGTGGATTGAGAACTGGCTGTGTGACACGACCCAAAGGGTAATGATTAATGGAGCAGGTTCAAGCTGGAGGCCTGTAACCAGTGGTGTCCCCCAGGAGTCAATACTTGATCCAGTCCTGTTCAACATATTCATCAGTGACCTGGACGAGGGGACAGAGTGTATCCTCA
>BJBW01012685.1:14765-27357 GCA_004320125.1 Scolopax mira | reverse complement strand
CATGCTGCCATCCAGCGAGACCTGGACAGGCTGGAGAGCTGGGCAAGAAACAACCTCATGTCATTTTTATAGACACTGATGGTAAAGATAAGTTAGCTAACATCCCCCTAGACTCAACGAGACAATTAGGGTTCATTATTTGTGTTGATCACAAAAAGAATAAAATACGACAAGCTGTTATGACATTTGTTTGACAGTGTGTGTTAACACATTTTTCTGGTCACTGTTTTTTACGGCCAACTTGCTTAACAGCTGCTGACAGGCTTTGCCTTACATGCAGTTGAAGATAACAATTCTCTTTAGAATTAACTGCATCTGTACATTTGGACAAATATATATACACATGCATATATACACACACATACACATGGTGTCTCTATCTAGAGAAGACTCCATATATGAACAAGGAATTTGGAAGCACTAACGTTAAAGGCCATTTAAAAAAAAATAAAATTAAAAAAAAACCCACAAGACACCCAGTGAAAAGAAGGTTCAATCTAAATATTTTGCATGTCTCTGTAAACATGCTACAGGGTCAATAATCCTTCCTGGGGTTACTAACAGACTCCAGGTCTCCCGTGACATACATGATGCAACAGCAAAGCCACCGAGCTGTTGCTCCTACACAAACACCTTGGTTTTTCTGTAAGACAGAGGAGGAGCGGTGTGTCTGCGAGGGCCAGACAACATATGCTTTTTATAAGTACTCTCTACATTCCTCGCTTGTAAGCAACAGAGTTCTATCTGTCCTGGGCTGTATTTTCCAGGCCAGTCTAACTTTACCAGAACAGGAGTCTTGTACATTGCTATTCTGCTCCCACCGGAGCGTTTGTGAAGGCAACAGCTGAAACCCAGGGACTTTGAGAAAAGTTAGATTTTTAGCATGACTTCACCTTTCCTTTTGAAGTATGGGTTGATGCAGCTATGTTTTGACAAGACATCAGTCTGGGTGATTCAAGAATACATGAAAAGCAGGGGGTTTCTTCTTCCCTCCCCCTATTTCTCCTGCAAGCCACTTCAGGGCAGCAGCATACATCACTTTCCCTCATTCCCACCAACACCAAGTGACAAACCACAGCAAATGGCAGTAACAGACACCCAGCCAGGGTTCCAGCTGTAAATCTGCTGCAGCGGCAGGAACCCCCAGGCCTAAATCTTATTTTCAGTGCATTGCAGGGAAAAAGGGGCAGCACAGGGCCACCCTGCCCCAAAGGAGCCAAAGGTGCCACTCAGAGGCACCCGCAGTGCCTCTGACCCGTTCTTTTATACACATGAATTATTTCTGGCTGTAGAACAGCTGGATGGAGCACAGCTGTCATCACCATCACTCCCCCTCGAATGCCAAAGAGTGCTCTGGCAACCTGATTTCTGGAGAAAGCAGATGCGGGCAACCGAGGACAACAAGTGCTCAGATTATCGGGTGATATGAATCCGTGCACCAAAATGTGAGAGATTCTCATTTATTTGGCAAGTTGTGACTAAACATGACATCTGACAATGCCCTTGAAAAATTCTCTCATTAGTCTTCATGGATCACATCTGACCACTTCCCACCCTGCAAAACAGATCTACTGGCAAGAGAGGCAGAACCTCATAGGGGAGGGATCTTCTTGCCATCAGGTCACCCATGCCAAAGGCAGGGTGTGTTCTTCACAACCTTTCTTGGGGTGAACACCAAGTCAACAAGGCTTGTAAGCTGAGAGTTCGCTGATGGGAGTTATTGGGACCTGCTTTGGCAGGGGGGCTGGACTAGATGATCTCCAGAGGTCCCTTCCAACCCCATATCATTTTGTGATTCTGCAAAAAGCACCAGCCCCACAACTTGGCTATTCCCCTGTTTAAGAAAAAGGCAGAACAAAACACAACCATAACGACAAGGTATTTAGATAATCCTAAGGGAAGGCTTATCTAAATATAAATATGTAAATAAATATATAAATTATATAAATACATTTATATAAATATATAAAAATAAGTATTTTTTAAAGCAAAACAGCAAAATCTGACTGCAAAAATGCCTCTGAATGTTTTAAATACCATCTTTGGTGGTCCGTGAACACCAAACGTCAACGTGTGCAGGTGCTATATTCACACCAGCATTTTTTTGCTGCTAAAGCTCTTTGTCATAAGAAATTAGGCCACGTGGCAACGAAGGAAACATTCTTTTGTCCTGAAACAATCCCAGCAGAATTATTTTGAAGCGTTAGCAGTGGTTGAATTTATTGTATGTCAAACGGGTGAGCAAACCTGGGGCTCCCAACGACTCTAACCCAAGTCACGAGAACTTCGCACAGCTCCCCAGCACGCTCACACACCCATGGGGAAAAAAAGGCAGCCTACTCTGGAAAGCCAAATTTGCTCCACTGCAGAGCAACTTCTGAGCAGGAGGGGATGAGTAAATCAAAAACGACTTCTCCCCTCTTAAACTTTAATACCCTCACAGAGATTCGGTCTTGCCTTTGTTTACTGGAGGCAGCATTAGCACAGAGCCACGTAACAATTATGGCTCAGCAAACAAAGGAAACAAACCAGAAGCAGGAATCTCAAAATTAAGTAAGAAGTGGTGTTTCTCCAACATAATGTTCATGAACAGAAGCTCTAGCACGGAACAACTGTACTGCACTGAGGGGTGTGGTGTGTCCTTATATTCCTGTATCTAAACGGGCCCACAAATGGGGAAAATATTTCATTTTTTTAAGTTGTAAGCTCCGAAGACACCAATACGACCATCATTTCTAATTTGCAGCATCAAGTGGGCTGGAAGACCTTAGCCCCTTGCGCATGCAGATGGTAACATCTGTCTGAGCTAAAGCACAACTTGTTATGGCCTTGGTAGAGCGCACAGGTAGGAGAGCAGATGCTTTGGGCTGGCCAGGCTTTTTGAACTGACTGCTCCTCTAACCAGAGAGGTGTTTGCAAACAGCAATTCTAAAGATTTGGGGCTTAATAAAGCAAGTGACCACATTCCTAGGAATGGAGACACTTGAAAGAGGAGACACCACCACCTTGGACAAAGAGGTCTTTCCTCGGGGGAGCCACCCTGAGGTGAAACACTCAGAGAAGAAGAGTTTTGCATTGCTTCAACACCTCTGCTGGAAGAGTCTCTGGAGGCAGAGTGTGCTAAGCCTCCTCAGAAGTGGAGAACGGCAGTTCAAACACAAAGGTCCTCAAAAGTCCCTGACGGGGAAAGGGGAGGAAGAGCACATATACCAAGGAGCAGTCTCTCAATACTAGGTGACATTGACAGGTATCTTCTAATAGAGCCCATCAGCATCACCCAAGCTAGCACCAAAATAAAAACTCATTACAGAAATCACATCATCAACCACATGCCCTGTCAGGGCAGAGAAGGCTGTATTGAGAGTCATGTATTCAAGCAAAGACTCTTGTCCCAGCATTGGTCTTTGTGTCCAAGTGTTGGCAGTATGTGTGGTTCAGCATGTTACACCCAAGGCAGAGCACCGACAAAACTACATGCCCAAGCAGAATGTATGCCTAAATAAGAGGTAGATGCCCTAACACAGAAATTCCTTGATTTTGTTAAGGCTAATGGATGTTTTCCAGAACAATGGTGTAGTTTGCCTTGACACCTTGTTTGAAGAATGGCATTTGTAGAGCAGGGACCACGTACCATGCTACACTCAAACCATGGGCACTTACACCTTCTCTGGATAAGTCATCAGGCAGGGACACATCTCCTTGGGTAAGAAATGGGTACAGAGGGCCTGGAAATCAAGTGGGATTCAGTGACTTTGTCCTTGCAGATCCAGAACCAGAGGAGGTCTGTGCAAAACGAGTACAGGCTCACTGATAAATCCATACATATCCAGTTACAGTATATAATCACCAGCACCCCCAGGCTCTAATATAGTGCTTTTTATCCGCTTGTATAAATGAAGACTCATTCAACCTTTTTTAAGGCCTCTCATGACTTAATAATATTGTAAACCATAATTGGTGAGTTTCTCTTTTTATAGACTTTATTATCATCCCTGGGCAGCTCTTGTTTAGTTTAATCTGTTTTATTATTTTCAAAAGACCAACAAAAACCACAACATGTTATGAAACAGAAATGCATAGGATAATAATGGTAATTTGTCATAGAGAGTAACAATTAATGGAAAGTCTCAGAGCATCCCACACCTCATAAAACCCCCATAGTTTTTACAGAGGAAAGCTCACACGCAGATTTATATAAATTAATCTAACATACAAGGATGGATCAAATTTCCTGTGATCTTCTCTTCTTTTTGGAATTGTGTGATATATATGGCAAACTTTATGCAAACTATTGCCTGATTTCAGTGGAATCTCCTTATAAACTCCACAGATGCATCTACTACGTGCCAAGAAAAGGAGCATTTGCACTCCAAAAAATGGTGCAGCTGCATCAGTGGCAATAATGCTTAAAGCTCTAGAAACAACTCAAAGATTAATAAAAAACCTGGAGCAACAGAAAGAAAATAAGCTGCCTTTGCAGCAGCGTTCGTGCAATGGCCAGTGCAAGCAGGGCAGAGTTTCCACCACAGTCCAAGAGCACTTTGTGCTGATAATCTTTTCATGGTACAGTACAATGCCTCGGAATTAAATAGACAATAAGGCTTAAATGGTTTGTTACATGATTTGCTATAAAGGGGATGGGTGGGAAGACTGAGGCCCCACCAATTCCTGAGCTATAACAATTCCCTTACAGCCCGTTATTGCTTCCCAGCACAGTTAGGAAGAGAAAACAGAAATCACAATTAGACTGGGAAGCAGCAGCACCTTGGAAGCGGCAAAAAAGCCAGGGCAGAAATTTCTAGTGAAACCTTAGAAAGTGTGGTTTGACGATCATTCCTGCATTAAGAATACTGAAAGCATCATTCACACTGCTTTAGATGTGCCTCCACAAAATGGCCCTGGAAAATTTCAAAAAGCCTGACAATGGCAATTTACAAACTGACAAACCAGGTGTCATTTTACCCACATTTTGAAGAAAAGAGAGTTTGGCTTCAGAATTACTCTTGAGTATTGTCTTGGCAAGAGCAATGCGCTGAAGGAAACAAACAGAATCATCTAGGTTGGAAGGGACCTTCAAGATCATCTAGTCCAACCATCAACCTAACACTGACAAAACCCATCACTAAACCATGTCCCCCAGCACCATGTCAACTCATCTTTTGAGCATCCCACAAAATTCTTAAGCAGCCACCAAGGAATCCTCTTCTGAGTACAGAGAGAGTAAGAGGTGGGACGTGATCAAGAACCAAGCTAGGAAAGTCATTCATCAAGGTGAGAAAACAATGCTAACAGGAGTCTAGTCTAAGGTTATTAGGCCTAATGAATAGAACGTTTCAACCAGTATTTCAATACTCTTTTTCTGCTTTAAAATAAGTTTGGCAATCTTTTAGCTCGAGCTTCACACCATGGAGGATGTGCCATTTTAATTTATACAGAAGCAAAGAAAGAAAAAAAAACCACCACACATAACCAGTGAGAAGAGAACAACCTTTCTCTTTTTTTTTTTCCCTTTTAAATCTGAGAGACAGTAACTGACAAAGCCCAGGAAAGCAGTCAGAGACAAAGCTTGTAAATGCAGAGAAATGCCTTTAGCTAACCAGCAGCAGCCAGAGCACTTTATTTTCATGGATTCTAAAGAGTATTGACAGGGATGCTCCTGTGGGGAAGAAGGTTGGTCCAAAGCTGAGCCTTTTAGGTAAAAGAAGGAAGAAGAAAATTAAAGGTGACATTGGTGCAAGAGGAATAGGATGCCAGATGAGAGAAAATCCCCAGGAATTGGTAGGTGTTAAACAGAGACAAAACAGGACTGAAGCAAGCAGCAAACAGGCGGGACTGGATTCACGTCAGTCAAGTCTTTTCAAGAGAATCTGCCTGGACCTTTTAGTGAACTCTTCTCTCAACTCCTTCAATAAAAGGCTTTTAATTGAAGAGACAGTCAAATTTTAAAGGGCTGAGAAAATACTGCAATTAGGCAAAAGTCCTACGTGTTTTGTACACACCTCTCCTCTGGGGCAGATCCTCACCTCTGGGTTTAGCAGCAAGCAGCACAGTGGCCAGGACCCCCAGCCCAGACAGGGAGCATCTCCCCGACCCTCCCCAGAAGTCCTCTCCTCCCTCCAGGGAAGGCAAGCAACCTTGCTAGTCCCCAAGAGAAACACAGCACAAACCTACAACCAAAAACCATCAGGCACCTGCTATGAAATTACATTCCAAGGTGGGGGGCCCCCTTGCACCTGAAACTCGGAGCAAACAAGCTTTGAAGCACACACATCCTCTCCTAGACCTCAAGTGGCAGAAAGGCACTCTGCTGTGGGTCAGAAGAAAAGCTTATATGCCTAGAAAAGTGTCCAAATATTCCAACTACAACACAACCAGTCTAACAAAAGCAACTGTCTCTCTTCACAAACTCCACCTCGCCCAATGGGGCTGCCCCAGCACTACATCTATTTCATGGCAGGTTGTCACAGTATCAGGATGGAGAGTGATAGCTATAGCTAGGGTAGAAATATTGGACTAAGCTGTACAGGAGAAATACTGCCACAATCTTAAACATTGTGATATTGCCCTAACACAGATGTACAGAGCTAAGAAAATGTGTGTGTGCTGTGTATTTAACCTGATGCATTACAGCTCCACTATATTACCCTGGATGTCAAACCGTAATATAGCATCAAATCAAGAATAAATAAAAATCTAAGGTCTATTTTTTCTTCCTCGGGTTGTTTTGATTTTCTTAAGCTCCCTGTCCTTGAAACTCACGCCACTGATACAGCTGAAAAAAATAGAAGGATCAGCTGTAAGCAACTAGATAGATCAGAAGGTTGGCAGTGAATTATTGAATTAATTCTCTCTTTGGCTACGTATTTACATCTAATTCAAGCTCACAGTCAGTTAAGGCTTTGATCTGAAGGCACTGGTAGTCTTACATTAGGCTCTCGGTGCCTACACAGAATACTGAACTGTTGCTGAAGGGTTCCATTTACTTCCTAGGCATGTAGGTACCCAAGCCATCACTGGCTAGAGCCTCTATGGGCAGACCTGCAGGGTCATCCTTTCTGCAGTCAGCAGCTGAGCACAGTCTGGACTTTTTAATTTATCTTTTTTCCCCATTTTTTTTTTCCCAGCCAGAGTGATAATAGGATGGCTCCATGCACAAATTGTGTGTCTATGTCTTTTTTTTTGGGGGGGGGGGGGAAGAGTTGTGCTGCCCATCACAGCTTGTCTCCCCAACTCCTCTCCTCCTGGGCCACCTTGAGCCACCCAGCAGCAGCTGGAGAGGACACACTTCCCACAGAGCCAAGCGTGTTCCCAGTGAACACTCATGGCCACCTGTCATAGCTATGTGGCCTAGACCTGTCACAACCTCTTCACCCAGTCTTTTGTCCCTGGCAAGCTGTCACTCGAGACATCTCTTTCACCAGCATCTGCCGTGGCAGTGTCCCTCTATCCTGCTACCAAAGAGGCTGAGCAGGCAGGGCCTTCGCTTCTTGTCAACCTCCTGCAAAGCCAGAAGGCTGGTCTCCGATTAAAAGTCTTTAAATCTTGGGTTTTCCCAAAAAGCTTCATTCTTACTATTTCCTAACACTGCACACCTTCAGGCTAAGTCTGCTGTGTTGCCAACTACATCAAACCTCCATCACCTGTTTGTTTCTGGGCTTTAAAAAAAAAAAAAAAAAAAAAAAATCATCTATCTAAATGGGGATTTGGCAGACGAGAAGACAGAGAGGGAGGGAGACAGCACCAAGAATTGCACCTTCTGCTTCAACAGTTAAGAAACATTTTTGCAAAACCACTGGAACCAAGGAATAACTTAAGTGCTACTGAGGGAATAAATGATTCACTGAACTTCTGCTAGTGGAGACAAGGTGTAAGACAGAGAGCACCCAGTTTAAATATAAAATCCTGAGTGAATTACAGAACTGACAGTTCTTTTTTTTTCCCCCTCACCCTTCATCTTAATGTCTTATTGGGAAGACACCAAGAAATAGTATATCCTGAGTCCAAAATGCCACCTTCTTTAGAAAGGAGTATATTGAATTACTTCCTGGAGAAGAAAACAGATGCAGGTGAACACCTCTGAGAGACAGCAACTGAAGATGAGAGCATGAAGTTTTTCCTAAGGATTATGCAGAACCACTGCTTACCATCTCAACCATCTCAACTTGTGTGCAGAAGAGGGGAGTTGGGCTGGACCTGTCACCTAACAGTTACCCATGTGTAATAGGAATGTTTCTGAACCAATTAGTTTTAACACTCCTCTACTTTTTTGAAGTCAAAAGGTGAGAGAAGTTCAAAGACACAAAGCAAACATTATTTAATTCAACAGTCCATGTGCAGGCTTCTTCACCACCCCCCCCTTCTGATGTTAACCCACAAAACAATACAGCAGTTCTGTGAATCCTTCAAGTTTTGTTTAATGGTTCCAGTAACATGGGCCACTTATTTCCCTCTGATCATTCGTACTGACAGATCCGGTGTGAATAATGTCAAATACTTGAGCTCTTTTCACTGCTTGGCTCCAGAGCATTAGCCTACTGGAATGAGGACTGTCACTTAAGATTTCCAGTTCGCCAGGGACTGTTGCAAAACTTCAGCAATGTCTGCTTAAGAGTTTTTCTGACAGATGGGTGATAAATTTTTTAAATTGAGATCATTTCAGGAATACGTAGCATATATGTAGGATATGTTCAGCCTAATGAAAAGTCCACAGGGCATCGCAAGTCCTTCCTCTTACTTTCACAGCCATGAAGAACAGAAAAGAGACTGGGACAAAGTTTCTGTAGATTGATGGATCTGTAGATATAAATTTCAGCCCACCCTTCACATCTGTTCCGTACATGCGGTTTGGATATGTCCCAGATTTTTAATCTTAGTACAGTAAGACTCAAAACAAGTCTTTCCAGAGGAAAGTTTCATGCAACAGAAGCAGAGCCGCGAGGCAGGTATAAAGAATCATGCTACTATTAAAATGCCTTGGATTTGATCAAATTAGCACAAGCAAATAAACAAAATAAAACGTTACAAAAATAATTAGAAAAAAACCAGAATACTTCGGTCCCCCCCTTCCCTTCCTCAGCAAGATTCTGCAAAGCACACATCACACAGTTTTCTCAAGTACCCTAAGTGGAAGCAGTAAATTCTAACGAAAGTATTAACAGAAAACATTGATTTCCATCCTGCTAAAAGTCCACTTCTGTCGAGCATTTTACAAGCATCACGGTAAATTCTTTTTCCTTCTGCAGGAGGAGAGAGCACAACCAGCAACCTCAGGTTCAGTGCTGCTCGGCAAGAGCTCCCTGCAGCCTCTTGGGAAGCTCTGCATTTGGAGAATCCACTCCACCTGGATTTTAACATCTTCCTCTGACACCCAACTGGTAGAATCAAAACAGGAAGAATGTGGAAATTGGGGTGCTGGAGAGGTATTTGGGACACAGATACCCCTCTGCAGCCAAGGAAGATAAACGATTCCTTCCCTATTCCAAATGCAATGCCAAGAGGGAAACAAATGACTCTGCCTGTGACCCTATGTCTTAGCTGTATGGTTATTATAAGCACTTGACAATGAAATCTCCCTCACAAAATTAGTCTCGCTAATTTCCAAAAAGGACTATACAGTGACAGCACTTCATCTTTTTTAAAAAAAACCTAAAAGACCACACACTGCCCTGCTTTAAATAGCAAAGGCACAACCAGTTCAGAGTCAAGACATACAAATGGGAACTAAAGCATTTAGTTTCCATTCCATTATTAAAGTTTAAAATTCTTTTGCTGATTTGCATAACGTAACCTCAATCCTGCAACACGATCTAGGGGGCCACGTCCGGAACCAATATCGTGTGTAACACGGCAGTGGTGATACACTGCAGGTTCACTCCCCTCTCACATTACCCCAGGATCTTCTGCTGGAGGAATGGATGAATCAGAAGACTCCCCAAACTGGGCAGTTGATGGAGAAAGCACTCTGCCTGCACGAAGCCAGCTCTGCTCGTGCCTGCTTACATCCCCTTCGCTCTCCACAGAAAGCCCCTTCTGTGGGGGTTCCCCCAGAAGGCTCCCCCCCTCTCTGCCAGGAGCCTCTTCAAGAGGAAGGTACAAAACCTGTCCTAAATAATGGAGTTTACAAAGGTCTGCGCTGTTCACAGTTTGGCTTTATTGGGAATATTCTGCCCCACGTCCACCCAGCCCTGCTTCCCCGGGGGGAGCAGACACCGATGGCCCTGGCTCCAACCACCTCAACCGACTGCTCCGTGGGAACGCTGAAGGGATGCTGCGTTCCCCAAAACTGCTCTCGCCTCACAGAAACGCGCAGTTTTACACATAGTTCACAAAGTGTCGGTTATAAATCAGGTATTTTAATGAATAGCTACTCGACTGGCAGAGTCAGCAGGTTCCAGGAAACACCCCCTCCCAGCATAGGGCGCTACTGCCTAGATGGGGTGGTCCTTTGGTTGTAACCAGCACCTACACCCATCACCTCCACACAGGACCCTGGTGCTAAACACCACCCAGCTACAACCGGCTCTTCGGCACTGCTCCCCGCAAACACCCGCAGCGTTTTCAAATGCTCAAACGTGCTAAGCATTCCCCATCCCGTGTGTTAGAGAAGGAGCTAACGGAAAGGATGGCAAAACTGCACGAATCGTAACTGAGCTGATCTGCTACAAGTTATTCTCCTCAGAGAGAGGGAGAGGAAAAGGAGAAAGAGAGAAGCGCCTGCGTTTTCCTTCCAGCATCCGTAGTGGGAACTGCCGGTTACTTCGTCGCTACCCAACTTCTTTTTATCCCTCTAAAAACCCAAAATTCCTCCTCAGCAGCTCTGCCCGGTGCAGGGGGAAGGTGTGAACCCCGGGGACCCATAGGGGAGAGACAGAGAGAGAGAGAGAGGGGTTTGGCAGGGGCCAGGCGGGCTGCGACACAGGGCGCGGGACCCTGGGGACAGACCCCTCCGTTAGGGATGAGCTACCGCGGGGCTGCTTCAAACCAGCACCGGGGAAGTTTCTGGCATCATCACCGTTTCCTCGCGCAGAAAAAGTACCGGAGACGAAGGAGAGGGGATGAGGCAAAATAAGGAACTCGCGGGGAATTCAGTCCGAGCATCCTTCGAGTTTTCCCATTTAACCCCCCCCCCCACCGCACACACACACACGCTCCGGGCAACCCGGGGAAAATAAAAGGCGCCGCCACCTGTTCCCGACCCGTAGGGGTGCGGGGCGCTCGCCGGTAGAGCGGTAGGTTATCCCCCCCCCCCCCCAACACCAGCTCCTCTTCTCCGGGAAACTTCCACCGGGCCGAGACCGCCTCCTCCTCCGCCCCCGGGGCTCACCCTGTCCCGTACCGCTCCGGGCAGAAATGCTGAATCACGAAGCTGCGGGACCGGAGCCGACGGGGGGCACCCCCCTTCCCCGACCCCCCCCCCCCCTCCACGGGTCCGGCGGCGGGCGGGCGGGCACTCACTTGAAGGTGAGGACGCAGAGGGGCCGGTAGGACTTGTGGCTGGTGTTCTCGGCCATCCGCTTGCCCCAGAAGTCGTTGGCGAAGAGGGCTGCCACCGGGGTGGCCGCCCGCACGTCGGGGTTGTTCACGATGGCCCAGACGTCGTCGTGCACGAACTCGCCCCGCAGGGAGTTACCGTAGCAGAAGGCGCACAGCCCCGCCAGCAGCACCGCCGCCGCCACCGCCGCCGCCCCGCCGCGCCGCCCGCCCGCCGACGGCGGGGACAGGGAAGGAGGCGGCGCGGCTCGGTCCCGGCTGCGGGAGCCCAACGCAGAGCCCGTCACCATGGCGCGGGGCGCCGGGCCGGCTGTCCCGGCCCCAGCCCCGGCTCCTCCGCCGCCGCCGCGACGCGGGGGAGAGGCGGCGGCAGCGGCAACGGCGGCCGCATGGTGCGGGGCGGGCAGCGGGACCGCCGCCGGCCACCCGCGCTCTGCCGAGGCGCAGCCTGCCCGGCTGCAAATAAACAGCGGCCGCCTCCCCGCGCCATCCCTCCTCCTCCTCCTCCTCTTCCTCCTCCTCTCCGCCTTCCCCCCCGCACGCATGCTCCTTGCCGCGCTGTCACACGCACCCCCCCCTCCCAACTCCCCCCCCCTCCGCCACTTCAGCAGGCGGGGTGGGCACTCCCCCGGGTGGCCCCCGCACACCGGGGAGGGAGTGCCCGCACCGCACCCACGCGGGGCGGGGAGCGGAGCCCCGGTGCGGCGGGTGGCCCCTATCACCCGCGGGAGAGGGGTACACGGTTACCCTGCCTGGAGCCGGGGACTCCTGTGTCCCCCCGCGGGCATCCCGCACCGCCAGGACCGACCCCCCCGTGGGCTGTGGTCACCTGGGGAGCGGGAACGTCCCAGCCGGCTCCACAGCATCCACCCTGCGGCATCGCCTGTGCCAAACGGTCCCCACCGAGCCCTGCTGGCGGGGAAAGTGTTTTGGTGCCGTGGAACTTGTTTTCCTCTATCCCCCGTCCCTCCTCCAACCATTATTTTAAGGACCGCAGCGCGTCCCTCCCCTCCCGCACACGACCTTTCTTGCCTTAGTGACAACTCCCAGTAACTTTTCTGTTTATCTCATCTTTCCAGCCACGTATAAAAAGTCTGAGGCC
>BJBW01012685.1:0-11734 GCA_004320125.1 Scolopax mira | reverse complement strand
AAGGAATCCAGTATTCTCAGGATGACCTCTCCTTTTCAAAAGGGATGTAGTATTTCAAGTACAGTCCACAGCCTCCTCATAGTAAACCTTCTCCCTGTGGCAGTCGCAGAGTGTGCTAAATACTACCCCTGAAAATTCAAACCCCTCAGTTTTTACAAAAAAACATATAAACGAGAAGATATCACATGGCAAGCACTGCTTGGTGGATCCCCATGGATGCACATTTCCCACCCCTGGCACAGATGGCAAACAACACAGAATCCTCCATGACCCACTTTCAGATCCATTTGTCACCTGTTTCACATGCTTGCGTAAAACGAGAGATTTCAAGCTGAGAAAAAGCTTGCCATAGTTGTTACTGGATTAGAGAGAATCTCTTTTTCAGCTCACACAACAAATGCATTTCCTGCCTTTGAAGCAACCCAGGTTAAGCCTTATTCTATGGGCAGGATTGTACAAGGTCTTTGAGCCCCCGCAGTGGGTGTAACCTCCATGATTTGACAGGGGAGAGACACCAAGCAAACTGTATGGAGTGGCTTGGGGTTGGTGGTCACAGCTTAAAGGTCAGGGACAATGCAAAGATGGGACAAATCCCACCAGTAATAAGAACAATAGGATTCTTCCTGTGCAGAGCAGAGGCAGACGATGGCTGCTGAAGTTGTCCATTCTAGTGGATTCATTCATCAGCTGAGGCCATTAGTACTTTCCATTTTTGCATGATTGATTTGGGTGTGCAGAACCCCATGATGGAATGGGGACTGCAGGAGAGAAAGCATATTTCTTTTCTTATTGAGCACGGATCTCCACTTTTCCTCCCTTAGAAGCACTGCAGAAATTCCCCAAAGCCATAGAGAGTTCTCAGTCTTGCCCTTGCCATAAAGATCTTTTTTATGGCATCAGAGCAAGGGAAAAGCGCAGCCTATAGGGCTTGAGTCATAAGAGTTATCATTTCTAACATTCATCTATTTAATGCTGATTAAGTACAAGACAGCTTAAGTTGAATTTTTATGTGCTTCACAGGAATCAGCTAATGGCTCAGAACCACTGAAATTAAAAGGGAAAACCCAACTCAAGGTAGGCCCATTTCTGGGTGAGCGAATGAGGGACCCAGATGATCCAATTTGTTTTTTTCACTTACATTGCATAGCTCCAGACTGCATTTTTGCTCTGCCTGGGACATTGTTTCTGAGTATAAACAGGTCAGAATGGGTGTGAGGCTGTTTGAAATGGGGATCTTGCTAGAGACTTGTTTAAAAAGCATAACTTTCCTGAGAAATAGACATTAGCAACTCAGACACCACAAACTTCCTACAAGGCCGTGCAAGGACACATGCAAATTGTCACTTGGCTGTAAAAGTTGGATGCTGAGGTGCTGAGAACACTTGGAGTCAAAAGCAGCATGAGAAACAGATTTGGGCACAGCGCTCTGATCAATATTTAGTGATTGGGATTCTTATTGCTCCTGCAGAGAGGCATTGGATTCAGAAGAAGAATCTGATTTTGGCAAGACAAAGGAGGCATTTTCAGCTTGGTCTGATCTGAATTCAGTTTAATTTGACCCTATAGTCAGCCTTCAGAGTTGGCTGTACATTCCTCAACGTAATTGTCTCATGGAAGTTTATGTGTCAAAATAAGAAGAGAGATTAAAGTCTGTTCCTTATTCAGATTCAGTTGGTTTTGTTTTATGGGCATCTTTGAGCTGGAATTCAGTAGCAGTTCTCTCAGAAAAGTAACTGATTTATATACAAGATCTTCTGGCATCCCTAGTTTCGATTGAATTGCAGTCACTGCAAACGGTCTGATAAATTCAGACAGTCAGATAAAATCAGGAAATCTCTACATTTATTCTCTGATTACCAAGCAAGCTCCATTTCATCATGGCGCAGTAGAAGCCAATGGTTACAATTACTTTTCTTTCCTTTCATCTAGATTTTAATATTTGGGTTTAAGATGGAAAAACTACAAATGAATAAATCTGCACCAAGTCCAGTCAAGACTTTTCTCTATATAATAATATTTTTCATATCACTATGATTAGCAACAGCTGGAATAAATTTTAGCAAAAATATTAAAACATGTAGAATAAGCCACATGGAGTTGTTATAATCTGAGAAGGGTGAAAGTTTCCACAAAAGCCACTGAGAAAGGAATAGGACATGTTTGGGTTGGTGGTTGTTTTTTTTTCAGGTGACTTCTTTGGATTGTCTTTCTTCAAGCAGATAACAGTTTTATTTTACAGTGCTTAACTTTCTAGTGTTTATGTTGAACAAACACTCCAGATAAAACAATGCATCAATCAGCCACTCTGGGCGCTGCTTCTTCTCACTTGTCCTCTTACACCAAGTTACATTGAGGAGCTCTAGCTGTGTTGAAGCTAGATGAGTTTTGAGAAAACTAGTTGAGAAAAATGAGTTTTTAAGCGCGATTACAACCACCTAAGCCAACCCCAGGCTTAGGGGAAAGCTATCACCCAGGTTGGCTTTTCACCTGCGAACGTCACCGTGTGCCGGCTGCTGCTTTCCCAAAGTGTCTGGGAAATTCATGGACAGCTAATAGATCAGTTAAAAATTAAAGCAATAAAACCCTGTACAGCTTCTCAAAGGAAATGATTTGAAAGCCAATTGAGAAGAGCAGTGTCAGAAGGCAGCGGGATGGGGAAGGAGGCAGCTGGGAACGACTGGAGTAGCTTTTCGATGCTCCCTTTTCCCTCTCCATTGATCCCAAAGACCATGCACCTAAGTGACCCTCAAACTGGTGCTAGATAAATTGGACCCTTCCCAGTGATCCTTGTTCTTTAGCACTCACCTCCACTCCTGTAAGTCCATTGTGGGCAGGTGAAACATGTTGTAATACTTGAGAAAATTTTAGTCAAAATATTAAGACTTGAATATTGAATGGTCTTAATCATCAATGAAAGTGATTATCTACTTGTGGAAGCACCAGAAAGACCAGTAGAAGAAGTACTGTGAGAATGGTGGGTGCAGAGGGCACCTAGGTCATCAACTCTTGGCTTGCCTGAAACACTCTGAGGAGACATATGTGTCTTTTTCTCAGTTTTCCCCAAGATGAATACGGACTCGGAATGAGCTCAGGATTTTCAGTTCCTCCTGCTAATGGGGACCATAACAGTCCCCCCTTTCAGAGTCTCTCTCCAAAGAAATTACTTTCTCTTGCTTTCTTATTCCTGCTCAGGCTCCCTTCATGTGTTTCAGCTGATTTCTCCTGCCTGATTCCACTCCAGCTTTCTTCTCAGCCAGTAGGAACTTGTAACCTTTCAATTTCTATTGTTAAACAATTAAAAAAAACAAATTACTGAGCCTTGCCTAGTTTGGAGCTCACAAAATTTCCCATGGCTTCAGCCCAAAGCCAAAAGTCATCTGCAGTTCAGCTGAAACGCTCCTAGGATCCCAGCAATAGGAGTCTGGAAGCTTTCTGGCTAGCATTTGGAGCCTGGAAGGTGTAGAAATCAAAACGAGCCACAGTTTGAGAGTAAATCTAGCATGCTCACTTTTACTAAACCTGCTCAGCAACACCCCTCTATCGGGTTTTCCATCACCTCTAGTAGACCAATCCCAGCATGATACACCTGCCCTCTTCTTCCAGCGCTTGGACATCACATCAAATTCAGGGGCTCGGCTCCAGGTTCATCTGACCCCACTGCCACATCCTTGGTCCTTCTTAGTTTTTTTCCTGCAGGCTTTCTAGAGGCTTTTAAAGATGCACCATGGCCCAGCATATCTTAACTATTACTGAGTTCACGCCACAACTCTGTTCCTCAGGCATAAGGCAACCTTTTCTTTTGTAGATTAGAGGTCACGTACACTGAGACAGAGCTTCCCTTGAAGCTGTTTCAAGAATGAGTGAGTGATTCTCCACAAGACCTAAGGATTTCTGTGACCCTCATCACCATCTTCTCAGAGCAAAAAGGCCAACGCTCTCCGGCATAAACAGAAAGGATAACAATAGCAAACAAACAAACCACTCTATCAAACCACAATACACCTCTGTACTCTAAATCCTTCCTTTGGAAAAGGTAGAGAGAAAAAAATTAATTACCTGAGAGCCAACCTCATAGCACCACTGCCTAAACAGACCTGTTGGTAGAAAGGGTAAAAACATACCAAGCTTGCTCCAAAAAGTTTTATAAGAGAAAGGACTAGGGAGGAGCCCGAAGGAAAACACAGGCATAGCCCAACTTCAAAGAAGTGCTGCAGAGATCCACACTTTGTAATTTGGGCCTCTTTCTAGTTATCTCTGTCTTTACACAGACTGACAACTGGGAAGAAGAGAAGAATCATAAAGATGGGGTTAGTCTTTTTTTTTTTTTGGCGTGAGGCTGGCATCTGCCATGGGAAATTAATCCAAGCTAAGCTGCAGTAAGCTCAGCTGCTGAGTTTGCATTCGTGTCACTGAGACCCCTCGTACTCACCGCTGGTCTATAAACTCTTATTAGTCAGACCTGACAGTGGGTGACAACTTGATGAAAAGAATAGCCTATGGATCACTCTCCATTCAATAACGGTTTATAAAAAGGATATTAAATGAGCCATTTTTCCTAAGACCACATACCAAAATATTTTGGGGAGATGAATAAAGCGATACTGGGGTTGTTGTTTTTTGTTTGGGTTTGGTTTTTGGTTTTTTTTGGAAAAGGGGATTATAAGGTCCCAGGGCACTTTATCACTGAAATAACCACATCTGTCAGCTAAATTGGCAGAGCTATTATATTTAGTTTCTAGAAAGAGTTCTTCAGATGCTGAAGTCTCTTGGATACCTCCCAAAAGATTTGCTCTCTGGACAGTTAAAGCAAAATAAAATTAGAGGGGGAAAGTAGTTCACAGCCACAGCTAGTATTTTCATTTTTTCTGAATATCACATGGTCTGAAATGTTGATGAGAAAAGACAGGCTCCCGAGGAGTGACTTGACAGGAATCACATTTTAATTTCCTTTGTAAAATTTTGCAAGCTTTTCTCTCTCTCCAGTGGCCACCTCGCTGTTGTTGCCTTTTGGGCACCCATATGATCCTCCCTATGAGGAGAAGATACCCGAAGGCATTTCCTTTTTTCTTTTTGCAAGACGCAGTCAGAGGATCCCATGAAATTTTTTAATTTGTTTAACTGGCTTCTAACTTTGCAGGCTCCTGTCATGCCATAAAACTGACTGATGAATGACAGGGCCCTGCTAGGTTTGGCTGGGGTGTAATGTGAGCTCCCAGGGCTGGAAACAATAAACCACAATTTTCTGAGAAATGGGGTTTTGCAAGGGACGTGCTAGCCCTGACTTCACCACACCCTTTCATTTTGTTAGCTGCAGTTCAGCAAGTTAGGGCTGGATTTTGTTACTTTTTCTATCATTCTGAGCCCTCTGTTCTCAAAGGCAGATCCTTTGGGTAGCTCAAGGTTCTTGAGAAAGAGGGTTGGTGAGTGCTGTGCTGGGGACTTGCTCTGCACATATGAGCCAGTTGGATAATGACACGTTCAAGGCTCATATGAGAGGAGTTTGGAAGAGAGAAGAATTTCAGAGGAACCAAAAGGCAGCCTCTCCCCTCCCACACTGACCTTCTTTAGAGCTGCCTTACGCTGAAAATCCTCTTTCTATCTACCTATACATTTTCAGAGGATTGTGGATTGAAAAGAACAAAGAAAAAAAACCCCACAGCATGAGAATTCATCTTTCAGCTATCATTGACACATACTGATTTTGGAAACTAAGTGATGAGATGGTCACACCACATTTCTTTAACATAGTCAGGCTGTCCCGGAAGAGAAGCTTCCTCAAAACTCATATGTGTTTTCTTGGCTCTCTAGGTAAACCTGATCAGGTCTGCAGAATATCCTCCTCAACGCCCAGGCAAAGACAACAACATACATTTTCACAGCGTCAGGCTGCCTGCAGTTAGTCTAATCAGATAAGAAACATTTTAATTCATAATGAGTTGGTCCATTATGAGCTGAAAGTGTCACTAAGCAACTGCAACAGCGAGCCTCCAACTTTGTGGACCACCCTGCCTGCTGTGCCAGCCTGGTCTCCCAGCTGTACCATCAGCTGCACAGACACTCACCTCCCACCAGGACACGAGAGGGACCTACACCCTTACACCTACACACACTTACTATAACTGCCCACAGAGCTGCAGTCCTTCCCATCTGCCCAGCAAAAGGACCACAAAGATGATCAGGGGGCCTGGAACATCTCTCTTACCAGGAAAGGCTGGGGCACTTGGGTCTTTTTAGTCTGGAAAAGAGAAGACTAAGGGGAGATATGATCGGCATCTATAAATACTTGGCTGGGTGTCAAGAGGGGCCAGTCTTTTTTGTGGTGCCCAGCAACAGGACAAGAGGAAACGGGCATGAATTTGAACATAAGAAATTCCATCTAAATGTGAAGAGGAGCTTCTTTACTGTGAGAGTGGCAGAGCACTGGAACAGGCTGCCCAGAGAGGTGGTGGAGTCTCTTGTCTCTGGAGACATTTCAAAATCCGCCTGGACATGTTCCTGTGCAACCTGCTCTAGGTGGACCCGCTCTGGCAGGGGCGTTGGACTAGATGATCCCAGAGATCCCTTCCAATCCCATATCATTCTGTGATTCTATGAAAAGCTTACTGATCCCAGTCCAGGCAGGGGAACAAGGCAAAGAAATGGTGGAAGCAAGCAAGCCTTGGCTTCATCATTGAAGCAATAGAGGCAAAGGAAGGCTAAGTGACATGCCCAAAGCTAGAAATGAATTCAGGCAGGAAATAAAAGCAGGAGGTGAAAACACATCTCCTAATTTCAAGGCCATCTTTTGCCCCTGAGGGCAAACAAGGACTGGGACAGGACAGACCTGCACAGACCCCAAAGGCTCTCCACTCTGTATTTCACTGGCCCTGGTTCACACTGGGACAAGGAGGCAGGAGCGAGGAAACGGGCATTAGTGTGCTGGTGCCTCTGTGAAGACCTTCAGTAGCATCTGTTGTTACAGATCTTAATAGAACCAGCTATGTCTCTGCCCTCACCAAGCACTGCTACAGCACCGGAGAGGCTGGAATAAGGCTTTCTCTGACATTTTTAAGTTCTCATATAGACTTTTCCAGTCTTTGCACTTGGGGGTTTTGAGATGGGTTGGAAGGGACCTCTGGGATCATCTAGTCCAACGCCCCTGCCAAAGCAGGTCCACCCAGAGCAGGTTGCACAGGTGTGTTCTGAATGTCTCCAGAGACGGAGACTCCACCACCTCTCTGGGCAGCCCTTTCCAGTGCTCTGCCACCCTCAAAGTAAAGAAGTTCCTCCTCACGTTTAGATGGAGCAGGACAGGACTTTGCTTAGGAGGCAAAATCCCATGCCCTCCCACTGCTCACCTCAGGGCACAGTTATCTGGAAATGAATCCTAGAGCAAAATCCCTAACAGGGAATATGGTAGGATGTCACATCACTAGAGCATCTTGCGGCAGCCAGTGCTTATATCTGAAAAGCAGGAATGCATATGCCCTTACAGTGACAGCATAGGAGATTTTCTGTTTTGGTTTTGAATAAATGATTGATAGGGTAAAGGTAACTGGTGGGGAACAGGTCAAACACAGCTAATGAAAAAAGTAGACCCAGTCGTCATCCTGTTATATCGCTTGCTAATAGAGTAGTGTTTGGCAATAGCTTGTGTGTTGTAAGGCTTAAGGTTATCAGCAGAGTGACTGCAGAGAGCTAGTTAGAATTCATCCTGCATCTGGGACTGTAAGCCAGCAATTTAGACAAAAACCATGTACTCTGCATAGGTGCATGACATAGACTATGACTATTATTAATACAGTAATAGTCATAATAAATCACATATTGAGTGTGTTTGTTATTCCGAGGAAAACTTAATTATGATTTCCAAGCTGGCAGCGTTTGATTTACTTTTTGCTATCTCTGAAATTGTATAATTAGTTCCCAAGTTACAATTCCTGCAAAATCCCTGCCTTGTTGAGGGTAGGAGATGTGGAGTTACAGCTGCAGCAATCACTCTGGCAAAGATAGCTCTCCCTTGAGAATATTAATTTTTAATATAAAAATGAAAAACGAGTAAAATTCCCCTAAAAAGGGGGAATGCGTGGAAGGCACCTCTCAGGGAGCTGTTTTTAGTAAAAGGAGCTCTCTAGTGTCCAGATGGAATACTGCAGTCCAGGAAGAAGATGTTAAACTTCTCTGAGGCTGCACACAGCCTCATCGAACAGATGTGCAAATGGAAGACCGAGATTTCTTCTTTTAGGTTTCCCAGTGCTAATGTGCAAAGTGCTACTTGAACATCAGGATCACCCAAACCAATACTGTACTCAAAAGGCACGGCGTAGTGGTCTCATTCATTCCCACCTATCTTTCACCACCTGTTTTTTGAGAGGGACTTCTGCCCTACTGATGGTCCACGGGGCAAGGACGTGTGCGAGTGGCTGCCAACAGCCAGGCCGTGAAAATGAAAGGTTTGAATTTGTACCGTGTTCCTCTCCAATGACAGACCAAGTTCCTGCCATTTGGGGATCTCAGGTCACGTGCACATACTGGTTTGAGATGGTAAATTTGATACAAGTGAATGCTTAATCATGGCTGCTGACTTTTGATGCGTGCACCTGATTAAGTGAATTTGTCTCCTGATAAACAAAACAAGCCCTTGGCCACCAATCCTAGAAAGAAAATCAGAAAAAAAAAACCCAACAAATCAAACCCACCTAAAAAAGATATGTGGTGAGTAGAGTACAAAGGCAGATAGGCCCTCTTGTCTTTCTAAAATGAATACTTTAACACTTAAAATAGCAGTTATTATGCAGGCGTGAGCACATACTAGAATAACTGCCTTTACAATGCCTGCATTTTGTTTTTTCAATACGTTAGTGATGAGCTCACTAATGTTGATAAAAATGAATTAAAAAGTCTATCTGGTTATCACTGGGTATCACAGATGGAGAATAATGATTTGAAAATTGGCAAACTGAGATTATCTGCAAATATTATGAGAGACACTGGAAGCTCTTATAAAATAGACCATGATTTTTAATAGCATTTTGCTATTATGGTGCCTCCCTTGTGGATACTGTGGTTTAATATTGCAAATATGAAAAATGATGCCATAGTTGAAGCTTTGCTGCTGAAAAGCACCATCTTGTGTTTCCTATGCTCTGCTTCCCACAGCAAGGCTTATTCTGGAGTAGAAAATAAATTAAGATGGAATAATTAACTAAATGTGTTTTAAACTCAAGAAATCCCACACAGGGCTAAGTTGCTCACCTTTAATCACTGCAAAAAAAATGATGGTGAATTTCCTGGAAGTCTGTGAGCCAGAGGTTAAAACTTTTCCCTTTAGATGGGTTTGCAGCAGTCTTTTCTTCTCCTGTTATTGACCTTCATTTTCTGAGCTCAGCTTACAGAGCAGCCGTAGTTTTAGTAGCTGAAAAACAACGTCAAAAATATAAGCCACAAACAACAAAGAATCCTGCTGGGTGCATGTCAGTCATGACAATAATAGTTTTTCCTCCAGTTAGCATTTCAGCTCAGTATTATGGTGACAACTCTCGATACACACAAAACCTATCAGTACATTATTGTGTCTAAGCTCTCCATGGAATATCCAAGATACAGCAGCCCATTTTCCCTTTATTTTTTACAAACCTGCAGATGTAGCAGCAATGGCTTGAACAATCTCGTGGCTTTTTGTTTCAAATAAAACAATCTGCTGATATTTTCAGAATGAAATTTTCAGTATTTCTTGCCTCCTCAAAAAATTCTTTGTAAAAAAAACCCTCTGATGCTTAATCTCAAAAATGCAGGTCTCTTTTTCACTGCTATTTAGGTTAAAAGGGACTCTTAAGATCTTCTTGCTTGAACTCCTGCATTTTATAGGCTGGAGAATTTCAAAGTCCATGACTAATTTCAGTTTTATTCATAGTGTTGGGTCAGTGCAACGCACAGAGCCCTCACTCCCCCTTGCTGAGGGGGTTGCTGTTGAATTCAAGCGAGCTGGAGCAGAGCCTTAGAGGAGAGAGCAGTTCCTGGAATCCCACCACCATTTGTCAACTAGAACCTGGTATTTTACACTGTATCATCTTTGAAAATGATAAACCAGAAGATGAGTAAACAGTGTTTTAACAAGAAGAATAGAATCCGTAATTCAGGGCAGCACAGGAAGCACCTGGTTTCATGCTTCATTTCCATTTTTAAACATAGAATAGGCTCAGAGAAGCATCTGTTGAGCTTCTGAATGGGTTTGGATCAGCTGCAAATGCCCGTTTGCCAAAAGCAAGTCCAACTCAGACATGAAATCAGGCAAATCTCAGTGATGCTGGGTCAGTTTCACATTTACATCCCAAACTTATAGCAAGTCTGGATTAGTGGCAAATGTATCAAACAAAAAAAAAAAACACACAGAAGTTTTGCATGCCCTTTGCAACATGAGATTCCTAAATATCAGACAGTTGCAAAGACATTTCAGGTTTTGTTTCTGTTTTTCTTTCTCTGCATTTATGGAAAAAGGAAGGTCAGAGTAGATGAAGATTTGCAAGTAGGAAAAAATATTGTTGCTCCATGAATAGTTCCAACCCAGTAAGTTAAGTCTATAGCTAATGTAAAACTTAAGATTCACAGCACCTAGCTGAGATCATTGAGTTACAGCCTGAGGGCTACCACAAAGCCAGTGGAAACTCCAGGGAGCAGATCAGAATTTTTGGAGCGCCGCTGACTGTATAGAAGCAATGTCTTCATTTGGTTGGTGTAAAGAGCCCCCTGGAAAAAAAAATTTACTTTTAGTATGCAGAAATAACAAAAAGTGTCCATCTAGCTCTCAGCTCATTTGTGAGATTTTACTCTCCTCAGTGGGGTGCAATGGTGGCTTTCTGATGAAGGAAAAGGGGTGGTGAGTCTGGAATCACTTCTGATCTGCCACAGCCAGCGTGGATAAGCCAGATCTGGCAAAAGCCAAGTTATTTTCCATCCTCCAGAGACTATCAAATAGACACCTACTTGCAGCACCTGCCACCATCCACACAGACACCCCCAGAGCCTAGGCACGATCACAGGTCTCAAATCTGAAGGGAACTGCTGCAAATGTCAGCCTGAGGCCCACCAACAAAAGGGCCAGTAGGAAACAGCCATTGATGCTCTTCTTTTCCACTGCTGTTAGCATCATGACATATGAAACTTGTGGACACGAGGTGACAATGCTAAATGCAACACCACGAGTATCTTTTTCAGAAATGCATAAGCCCTACGGTGTGCATCTGTGTTCACACAGGCACAGAGATGGCCCAACACCTCCAAGGAGGCTGGCACAGCCTTGGTATCAGCTCTAGAGAATCAGAGTCAGGCTGCCCCCGAATTCACCATCCCACCTCGCTATATGCTACCAGGGGAGGCATATAGCACGTGGGTGCAACCACAGCTTTGGAGCTGCTTTGCTCTCTGCTGTCTGCCCTGCTGCTGAGACAGAGCTGTCTTGTGAAGCCTGTCAAAGATGTCTCCACAGAATCACAGAATCACCTAGGTTGGAAGGGACCTTTAAGATCATCTAGTCCAGACAATGAAAAAAAAAAAAAAAAACCCAAACAAAAAACCCCACACAAACCACACACCGCACCCAAAACAGCAACCCAACACTATTGCATATCGCCGAACACCACGTCAACTTGTCTCTTGAACACCTCCAGGGATGGTGCCTCAACCACCTCCCTGGGCAGCCCATTCCAATGTCTGACAACCCTTTCAGTAAAGAAATATTTCCTAATATCTAATCTGA
>BJBW01012684.1:0-10568 GCA_004320125.1 Scolopax mira | reverse complement strand
TTGGAGCAACCTGGTCTGGTGGGAGGTGTCCCTGCCCACGGCCGGGGTGTTGGAACTGGATGATCTTTAAGGTCCCTTCCAATTCTAACCAATCTATGATTCTATGATTCCATGATTCTAGGCTTTACTGTCTGTGCACAGCCCGTATAGCTGAGAGAGGAACCAGCCTTCAAATTTCTAATTTCTGATTTGCTTTTTCTCGGTGCTGCTCACCAGGAGGTTCTGCTTGGGAAATCAAAGGCAGTTCCACACACGCAGCTGCTGCAGGACCGAGCCTTTAGTAAAGCTTTTGCATTTCTCATTTTTACAAGACAATTCCAAAAGCAATCAAAAAAAAAAAAAAAGGAAAGAGAAAATGTTGCATATTGGTAATGAAACCGGAAAAAGCTACCTCATAAAAAACAAGTTGGTTTACATTATTTTACTGGAATAGATAATTTCTTCTCTACAACTCGCCCTTGACCAATGTACCATTGGCATGTAAAAGATTTCCAAATTATGCCTGATATGTGATTTACAGCATGATCGCATCCAAACTGGGCCCAGAGATTTCTCTTGGCAGGTTCACAAAATGTCCTGGGTTGACGGTTGACTTGGCCCAGCTCTGTTCCCACAGGCTGTTGACAGAAGATCATTTCTAGCTAGAGGAGCACCATTTTGAAATTAAATTAAATTAGAAACAGACTGTTCCAGGATTCAGTACCTTTCTGAAGTTTCATGCTAGATTTTATGTTAGCTTATAATGGTGTAAATCAGCAGTAACTTCACTGCAGTACCAGAATAACTGGAAACAGCTAATAACGCTCTTCTCCTACCCAATAAATTACCTGTATATATTGGAGAAGAGCTGTTTCCACACTGCAGAGATGCATTCAGGTGTGACTACATGCCTCACCTGAGGGATTCCTTTACCTTTATGTGTGATTTTTCAAGTGGAGCTATTCTCCACTTTGCCAAATTCTTCAAATAGCACATAGTATAATGTATTTATGGAGAGTCTATCTCTTGAGCAAGATGAAGTGGTGGAAATTGCCTGGAGAAAACTGAAACCCTGATAATTGATTTTGCTTGCTCTTAAGGTTTCAAAAGACTTGAATCTTTGCAAGAATAAATGAAAAACTGTTCAGCAGCAAACCATGGGGAATTCCTCCAGATTCTTAGAGTGGTTTCCTTGCTAAAATTCAAAAATTATAGTCTTAGTGATGTAGATTAAGAATTAAATTATTTGCTTAAAATAGTTAAGCCTATTGCCCATTGGGATTTTCTGTGTCAGCTAATTTGGCTGTGTTATTAACTGCCATTGGTAACCAGGATCTTTGAGCTGTAGAAGAAAAAAACCTGGCAAACCTTAGGTATATGACAAACCCTTCAGGACATAAAATCTTATTAGAAGTCAAATCATAACCTCCCAACCCTTTTGAGATTGATCTGGAGCTAGGAAATCTGTAGAAAATTGATGCAGTGTGGTACACCTGCTTTGTGTATGCAAATAAATGCAAATAGGGTGGGTGGGATTTTTTTTCCCCTTTTCTTTTTCATTGTCACAGGTCTAAGCAAGAGAGAAATGATTCCCAAGAGGTAACCATGCAAAAAGTCTGATTGGTCCAGGTGTTTATGACACTTCTATAGAAGAAAATTAAACCCAGTGGAGACACATCTTGAGAGAGTTTGCATTGGGACCTCGCAGGACTCCCCCAACACTGGTTCAGCTTCCCCCCCAGCTGGGAAACGCTGCCAGAATCTGCAGGCTTCTGATTTTTGACCACTGCTCACATACATCCATGGTCCTGTGTCTCAAGACCTTTATGAGGGCTCTTCCTAAATTGTAATTATACATTTTGCATTACAGGCATTTTAAAATTCTTCATACACGCTATACTTTCATTATGTGTCTTAACATGCCTGCTTGTGGCTGCCCCATCCCTGGAGGGGTTCAAGGCCAGGCTGGATGGGGCTTGGAGCAACCTGGTCTGGTGGGAGGTGTCCCTGCCCAGGGCACAGGCGCTGGAACTGGATGATCTTTAAGGTCCCTTCCAACCCAAACCATTCTATGGTTCTATGATTATCATGCTATATTATATAATTATGTAGTGGCACAAGCATATTATGGTACATATTTAAGCAGAATGGATTGATTTTATTTCTGATATAATTGACTGAAATAGTGGTATTACAGGAATTGGTTCTGCCTAGGTACAACATAATTTGAAAGACTTGTATCTTCCCAAAAATAAACCAAAAGCTGTTCATCAGGAAAGCCCTGAAGAACTCCCCCAGGATCTTAGTGGGTTTTCAGTGCTAAAATCCAAAAATTATATTCTCACTAATAGGCATCTGACACTGAAGTGGCAGACCATGGCAGTCCACTGCCATCTCCATCTCCGAATATGATGGGACCAGGAATGGTTGTCTCCAGATTTTCTTGTGCTGCTGACAAGCGGGATCTCATGGGGCAGAGGAGCTGCAATTCGTGGAAGGGTGCAGGCAGCTCTTTTCTGGTCCATGCAGAAGGCAGGAGGCCCTCCCCAGCCTCTTCACCTTCTGCCAAGGGACTGGCCTGCAGGCCAAATCAGGCTGTGTGGCTTCCAGGGGATACTGGGGCTTCTGCAGAAACTGAGCTTTCATTTAGGTGGAAGAAGAATTAAGGCTTGCCATTCTTTGGGCTGTAAAAGTAAAACCTCAAAACTTTAAAAAGTAATGTCAACCAACACAGTGTTACCTTCAGACACAGTCTGCATTTTTTTTTAAAGCCTTTGAGCATTTGAGAGAGAGACTCAAAACATGAACTGTCGGTCTTTCACCTAAACCTTCTCATGACACACAAAAAGAATGTTACCCTTTTAGTTACCCTAAAAGTAACTGTTTCAATGCTAATGACATGACCACTGGACAAGCTGGGAGAGCAGGTGAGAGCTGAATGTTGCAGTTGAGGAAAATGATTGGCAGAAAGAAAGTAAAAATTATGTCAGAAAAAAAATAGGAAGAAAACCCAAAAGTATTGACTTAATGACAAACTTGACCTTCCGTTTGATAAGGCTAAATGCGTTGAATATCATACAAAGCAAATGATAAGTATAGGTAGAAATTTACTTATTAACTTCTTTTTTTTTTTTCCCCCTGGGAAGCCCATGTCTTCAGTAGATATATGCTGACAATGATTACATTTAATCCAGAAACAGGCAATCTCTGTGTTACATTACCAATGACAAGTGGAAATGCCACTGTACAACAAAAGAGAGTGTAGGGTTGTGGCTGTGTAATCCAGCTCACAACTGAACACAACTGAAAAATAACTTCAACCTTGTGACAGCAAATTCTCAAGGAGTGGTCTCTCTCTTCTATAAGGAATCATAGAATTGTCTAGGCTGGAAGGGACCTTTAAGATCATCTAGTCCAACCATCAACTTAACTCTGATAAAAAAATGATAAATTTAAAAAAGGCAAAAAACTTTTATCCTCTTTCTCATGGATTAGAGGAAGCGTTTCTTTCTTTTCCCCTAAATATGGACATGAAATGCTCAAAGCACTTCAAAAGCAGAAGCCTCAGCAGCAGTGCAGGTTTCACAGAGGGTGTTTTCAACCAGCTTTCTCCTCAGCTCACCAGATGCAACCATCCCAGCATGAAGAGTCCCAATGCCAGTCCATCACTCATCCTCAGCATGTAAATCCAACAGTCTGCTCTAAATTTCTCAGCCTGAGTTTCCCTTTCCATTCTTAAGGTGGTTGTTTCAACTCACTGGCCAAAATCCAGCAGATCCCTCTAAATCCTCTGTGGAGCTACACACACACACTCCCCACGTACTCAGGAACACTGATTTTATCTGCTCCATTGTGACCCCTGACTGGACCAGAGACTGTTTTCTTTACAATTCAGAACATGGAGCTTTGGATATCTTGTAGCTAATTTTTATAAGGACAGCCCCAACCAATTTGCTGTTATCAGTACGTTCTGGTGTCCCAAGGACATGACCAGATTCCCACCGCCGAGTGAATCCTTGCGTGTCGTTTGAGCTGCCAGAAGGGTCCGTGTGCCTGCTGTCAGTCTGTGGCAGAAATGAGCCAACACAATAATACCCCAGTGAAAAGAGGGCGAAGCTGAACATGTCTTGCCTTGTGTTTGCCAAGGAGCAAGGCAAGGATACGCCGGAGCAATTTTCTGCGACTCGGCTGTTGCTTAGCTCCTTGATAAGTTCAGTTGTGCATTTTGATCTCAGAAAAAATGAACAGGGGGACAATGGAACAGGAGAATTCTCCAGTCAAAACAGGAGGAGCAGAAGGAGCCCACACAAGCGCTCTTATCTTCACTGGTATTCTGCTGGCTCTCTCTGCCCTGTCAGAAACAAACACAGAGCTTCATCTTCTCTCAAAACTTATCCACCCAGTTTCTAACTCCCTCCAAAAGGTTCACAGAAGGATCCCACCACCTTGCAAGCTCCCTTTCATTATCCTTAAATCTATGACTTTCTTAGGACCACTACTGAGCCACCACCAGTGTCTGAAGAAGATTTGAAGAACTGATTTTTCCTTAAGCCACTACCCATGCATTCCCAGATAATATGAGCTGCCTTTCCGAAGTAGATAAGTAAGATTAATGAGGAACCACTCCAAGTTTGTTCTCTCTACCCTACAGACACTATCTTCACACATATAGCAGGACCTTTAGCCCTTTCCAGTGAAAGCCTGGGATGCTGCTAACATATGGACTATTTCTGAGCTAGTACTTCTTGATACTGAGCTGCCCAGTTTTCTCTTATATCCCTTGTAAATCAGGCACAAAACATTTATGGATTCTCTAGTGCCACACAACAATGGGTCCCTTTGAGGGCTCACTCCAAAACATTGTACCATACACATGTGTTTCCTCCTAATGTTGTTCTGAGCCTTATTATTTTTCACTGGAGCCAAAGTCCCACTTATAGCACTGGCTGCCACTTCCAGTACCAGCCTATCACTTCTCAGTTGTTTGCATACTTGTGCATTAAACTGACCTACATGTCTCCCTAGGGAGTGGGCAGCAGATGGTCCTGGGGCCATCTGGCATCTCAAGATGCTGCCTGAGTCGTTTGTAGGTCACAGCAGTGGGAGATGTTTGTTGCTGGACAGACACCATACAGCTGAGCTCCCTGGGGAGTCCTCTGTTTTTTGAATAAACAACTTTGGGCCAATGTGAGCCAGCGCGGTAACATGCAGACAATAGGTCAGACACGTTACCTTGGCATCAACAAGAACATTTCATAGAATCGTAGAATGGTTTGGGTTGGAAGGGACCTTAAAGATCATCCAGTTCCAACCCCCTGCCATGGGCAAGGACACCTCCCACCAGACCAGGTTGCTCAAAGCCTCATCCAGCCTGGCCTCGAACACCTCCAGGAATTGGTCAGCCACAGCTTCTCTTGGCAACCTGTTCCAATGCCTCACCACCCAAAGAATTTATTCCTAAAATCTAAGGAATCTAACCTAAATCTCCCCACTTTTAAACCATTTTTTTAACCATTTTAACCACATTTAAACCATTACCCTTCATCCTATAACTATTTGTTTGAAAGCTACTGGGATCAGGAGGAGAGCTACACCAGCCACCTCCATTAATCTTGCTGTCCCCATGGAAGAAGCTGGTAAATTCACTGGAGGGGCACCACAGTGGCTGGAGCACTCGTCCCATGAGGAGAGGTTGGGAGAAGTGGTATCTTCAGATGGAGAAGAAACAGCTTTGAGGGACCCTAACTACAGCCCCACAGTACCTATGAGGAGATTATCAAGAAGAAATGGACTAGCTTTTCATAGGGGTGTAAGGTGGGAGGACAAGAGGCAATGGGTACAAACTGAAAGAGGGAAGTTCAGGTTAGGTATAAAGACAAAGTTTTTCACCATGAGGACAGTCAGGCACAATAACAGGCCTCCCAGAAAGACCATACAGTGTCCATCCTCACAGGTTTTTAAAGCTAATATAAAGCCCTTGAGAGACCTGGTCAAAGCTCACAGCTGAGCTTGCTTTGAGCAAGAGGTTGAACTAAAGACCTCCTGTGGTCCATTCCAGCCAGTGAGTCTATGATTAAGCATCAGTCTGGTTTTAACACATGCTGCGCAAATCCCAGGCTGCAAAGGGTTAGACACAGCTGCGAGCTCACATAGTGGAAATCTGTAGTGCAGACACAAAAATTAGACAAAGTTTGACCAACCCATAGTCAATATAAGCAAATTTCACGCAGCGCGTGCCAAGTCATTAAGACTTAATTTTCAAGGGCAGCAGCTGTGTGTGAATCCTTCCTTCATTTTCTCTTGCTGAGGGCTTGATCTTGTGCTATCTCTGTCAGGGCAGGGAATAGCCAACATATCTGTCTTACGCTGCCAGCCAGCAGGCAGCCTCCCTGCTCTCCTATCAGAGCCGGTCCCCCCCGTTCAGTCTCCGTGGTGTTTGCTCCTGCTGTGTCATTCTGTCCTTCCCCCCTCTCCTCCTTTGGTCGTCCCATCCCTCTTGCCTCGGTGGCAGGGTTACAGTACCAGTGTCCTGCTGCCGGCGTGCCCTTGTCTGAGCTTTCTGCCCAACTGTGGGGTTTTTTTTCCTCCACTCAGCTCTTCTCTTTTCTCCGGTAAGTCTGACAAACAGCTTCCTTGCTGTCCTTGCTTGGTGGCACGGTGCAAGGGCTTTAGTCTAAGTACTTCCCTTTGGGACTGTCAGCCCACGTTTTCTAGGAATAGCCTTTAAAAGCCTGGGGAACGTGTGATGTGTGAGGGAAACAGTCAAGTGTC
This sequence comes from Scolopax mira, assembly GCA_004320125.1. Taxonomy (NCBI): domain Eukaryota; kingdom Metazoa; phylum Chordata; class Aves; order Charadriiformes; family Scolopacidae; genus Scolopax; species Scolopax mira. Next base: position 3,818 of record BJBW01012684.1, on the reverse strand, counting down.
TAAGGCTGTTGGTGAAAGTAGGAAATGCTTCTCTAAAGAGTGATAAGAATTAAGTTGACTTTGGTCAAACTTGCCTTTAAGTGATTCTAGGGGCCATGGCTGGTTTACTACAACAATAAGAGGTCAAGACTCAAGTGCCACATGAGACTTCAGAACCAGTCTCCAAGTTTGGTTCATTCCATGCTCGTATGGAAGCCAGCCACGAGGCCCCCAAACTTTTGTTCAGTTTTGTACTAGAAAATGATGCATAAATCATAAAGCTGTTCAAATGTAGCATGTGGTTGATAAGGCTGATTTTTACCAGCTCTTTCTGAAGTAACACATAGGACAGTGTCTAGGCTATAATAAGGCACTGATATTTTTCTGGAGGGTAATTGGAGCTGCAGTAGTGTGGGCCATTCCAGAGTTTAATATGTGCTGCTTTGAGGTGTTGCTGTAGCTCAATCTGGCATTATGTCAGGGTAAAAATTCTGATATTTATCAGCATATGCTGGCTGGTGTGAGAATACAGAACACTTTGTTTTAGAGAATTGTTCGTGTGTGTGTGCATGCCAATTTTGAGCATAAAGCCCTAAATGCCATTGCCCATTTTAGAAGTGCTTAAAATAACTCCTGGCCGCAGAGCAGGTGCCATGTGTCCTTCTGCTGGATAAGTGGGGACACAAGAGCTAAATATAGACCCTCCAGAAGTACGAGCAAGAAGAAAGCAATTCCCATGAGAAGGAAGGGGAAGTGAGCAGTCTGTTTAAAAAAAAGATAAAGAAGACTCTGCGACGATATGAAAGACAGTCTAACAGAGACAAATGCCCTGAGGAGCTCCATTGCTCTCCTGGGTAACTCCAAGCTTTTAACAGAGGAAGGAGGAGAATGGAGAAAAGCCTCTCCCACAGAAAGGAGGCAGTGGCACCCTCTGTCTCTTGGGGGTGTTTCCCACTGGAGGAGAGGAGGATCATCGTGGTGACTATCTGTAGGCGTCAACCACAAGTGTCTGGGATCAAGCTTCCATCCAAAACACCAGGGCCATGAAAGAAACTCATCTCAGGGCTGTGGAACAGTTGCAGGATTTGGGAGAGCAGGAGGAAAAGAGTAAACAAGATGCAACGCTCAGACTCAGGCAGAAAACTGGCTGGTCAGTCCTCCCCCTCACCATAAGCCAGGATAAAGCCCTGTTGGAAATTCAGGTGCCCTGGAGGTAGCAGTAGTAATAGTAGGAGTCACAAAACTCCAGGGATGGGTAGTCTAAAATCAGGCAATCTAAAATTCCTTGAAGAACCAAGGAATTTCTCTTCTGGGCTCAATCACCTAATTTTTAGGCATTAGTGTGTCTAAGATAGCACGTAATGTAAACATTTTGGGTCTTGCTGCGGTTGGCACCGAAAGTCTTTTAGGGCCTGATAAGGAAGAATTCCTGATGCATGTCAAGGTTAAAGAGGCTGGAGCACAAGCAGGACCAATTTCCCAGCACCAAAGGCTGCACGTGGGCTGCTGTCAGCAGATGAGAGCTGCCCTCTCTCCCTAAATATAAACCCCAGGAGGCCAGGAAAGCTGTTACACAAAACAAGGTGCAGAAGCCTCGTGTTTGTGCCGAGGGGAGTTATCAGACCTCTGGCTTAGCGTGAAGGAGAATGGAAGACAGCACTAAAATGTTTGTGTGTGTAAATACCACCCCCAGTAGGATCCATCAGGTGGGCATCCTTGGGGTAAGGGTTGGTCGCTGGGTGTTTCTGTGGTTCCATTGCCAGGTGGCCTGAACCTCAGCAGCAGAAGGGAGCGCTTAGCCATCCTCTCATCCCTCTGTGATGAATGCATGGTACAAAAATAGCTAGTTTAAATCCAGGATGTAGTTTGTGAGACTTTTGTTCCGTCTAGACAGGAGCGTGTAGCCCTGGGTTTTCTAGCTGATTGATCACCAATTGCCAATTAGCTCAAATTAACGAATACAATTGTAAACCCTAGCTGGAACATGTCAGAAATAAACACATATTTTGTGGAGCTTCTAGCTTAGCATTTACAATAATCTTACTGACCTTGAATTAATTGGCAGACAGTCAACTCCAGTTAAAACAAGCTCACAAACTGTAGCTCATGCTATCTGGAATTATTTACCTAAATTGCACACGTAGGGCCTGATCTTTCCACGTAAATTGAACTCAATATGAAATCAAATCAGACAGATGTAATTTTATAATCACTTTGCAGCTGTATAATGACCACTCCACAAGCAGGAAGGAAAAAAACCTCCATCTGACAGGGTCCTTGGGACCAGGTCCAACCACCTTCTCGAGCCGTTCCTGCTGGTGGGTGGTACCTGTGGGAGGATTGCAGGGGCATGGCTTTGTAGCTAAACAGTTTTCAAAGCACATCCTGAGCCCCGCTCACAGCTTTCAATTGTAGACCCACAAGTAATTGCTTGAGAGACGATAAGCCACAATACTTGCTTATCTTATCTGTAAGCCCAGTCAAATAAGCTAGACAATTAAATCTTGCCCTAGCGATGGCCATCACTGCACTTCCAACCACCGCTTTGACTGGGGAGAGTTTAATAATGAGCAGCTAGCCATGCATTACAATAAATTATATCTCTCTTATCACAGACTGCCTTTGGCCGAGTTAGCTTATGATTTTGAAAGCTGTAGAAATGTAGACATCAGAGAAGATATACATTACAGCCAACCAAAAAGGGCACAAAATGCTTCTCCCTTTGCTCCGTGTTTTCAAAGCAAGCTGTCTTTTAAAAAATAAAAAAGACACCACCTCAGATGCTAGAAAAGAATCGGGAAAGCAACCTTCTTCCTCTCATAGTTCCCCACCGACACCAGGGAGGAACAAAAATTAGCCTGAAAAAGGACTTATGGCTATAAAGGGTATGGAGTCTATAGTCAGGCAGAAGTGAGGGCCGGTTGCACTGTGAGACCCATCTGTGCACCTCACACCTCTGCACTACCTCCTGAGGGCAATGCCACGGTGACAGCAGCTCTGCTGGCACTCTGAGAAAGAAGGATCCTGCTCTAAACTGAGTTTTCCAGCCATACACCGTCAGAGATGCTGTTTCCCACACCTTACAGGAGCTGGGAGCAGATGCCTGGGATGCTCTCGATGACACCCCTTGGTCCTGGGTAAACTGAAGCAGCCTCCAGAGGAACACAGACCCCTCAGGGGCTCTGGATTCACCTGGCTGAGTGCAGCTGCTCAAAGACATAGGAAAACAAAAGCTTCTCTTTGTAAACTGGGAGCAAATTAGCTAAAATTTGCCTCAGAAAACACCACAGACTCTCTAACCATGTTATGCCTGGTCAGTTTTACTTTGCTGTGATTTATTCCATATTTTATACTTTGTCAAACAAGCTGTCAGCAACATGCAGCAAGTGCAAGAGAAGAGTGGTTTATAGCTGTTTATCTTATTCTTTGCCGTTATGGTGACAGTACTAAGCCAGGCCTCTTGCAGATTGAGTACCACATTGGGCTTTCCAAAAGCACAGTGCAATTTTTGGTGTACTGGTTTCATTTAAAGCATTCATTTTTTTGTGGTTATTGTGGGAGAAATAGGAAATGAAAGTGATGTAGCTCTGAAGTGAAGCTGCCTGTATCAGTAGCCAGTGTTGCAGGTAAACAGATCAAGAGAAGTAAACATGTGGCAAATGGAATCATAGAATGGTTTGGGTTGGGAGAGACCTTAAAGATCATCCAGTTCCAACCCCCTGCCCTGGGCAGGGACACCTCCCACCACACCAGGTTGCTCCAAGCCCCATCCAGCCTGGCCTTGAACCCCTCCAGGGATGGGGCAGCCACAGCTTCTCTGGGCAACCTGGGCCAGGCTC